>CAUYON010051578.1:0-44499 GCA_963573935.1 Arctocebus calabarensis
GCTCACAGCAACCTCCAATTCCTGGGCTCAAGCGAGTCTCCTGCCTCCACCTCCCAAGTAGCTGGGACTACAGGCGCCCGCCACAACACCCGACCATTTTTTGGTTGCAGCCGTCATTGTTATTTGGCGGGCCTGGGCTGGATTCGAACCCGCCAGCTCTGGTGTACATGGCTGGTGCCTTAGCCCGTTGAGCCACAGGTGCCAAGCCGAGAGCATAATATTAAATAAATGATTGGTTTGCTTCATGACGTTTTGGAGTAATTTATTCTATAGCCATAGTAACTGGAACACTACTATTGATTTTTTGCACTTTTGCATAAATTTTAGAACCCATTTGTCGGTTACATAAAAAATTTACTTTTTTGATTGGGATTGTATTGAATATATCATTTTGGAGAGAATTAACACTTAAAATATTGAGTCTTGCAAAACAAACACAGTATATGTCTCCATTAATTTAGGTCATCTTCACTTTGTTTCTCTCATAGTGTTTCAAAGTTTACAGCATTGAGGACTTTGCATCTTTTATTAAATTTATTCTGGTGTAATTTTTTGAAATTAAAATTGTTTTTCCATTCATCATTTCTAATACATAGAAATTTAGCTTTTATATTGGTATTATATCCTGTGACCTTGCTAATTCAGTTATTTTAGTTGCTTTTGGTAGATATCTTTGTGTTTTCTATGTACATAGTCATGTTATCTGCTGATAAAAATAGTTTCATTACTGTATCCACTTCTAATCTCTGCTTTTTATTTCTTTGTTGCACTGGCCAGGACCTCCAGTACAGTGTTGAATAGATTTTATGGGAAAGAATGCCATATTTCACTGTTAAGTATAATATTGGCTGTACATTTTTCATAGGTGTTCTATATCATACTGACAATTTTCCTGTCTATTCCTGTTTTCATATTTTCATTCTGACTTTTTTCTTGAACATAAAAGATTTAGAAGTGTATTGTTTAATTTCTATGTATTTTAAACCTTATATTTTATGCAATAAAGGTTTATCTATCTACCTGTTTGCCTATTCCAATGCCCATGAACTCTTTTTGCATTTCGAAACTTCCATCTGATATCATTTTTTTCTCTGCTTGAATAACATTAATATTCCTCTTTGTATGTTACTTTTTTTTTTGAGACAGAGTCTCACTCTATCACCCTTCATAGAGTGCTGTGGCATCACAGCTCACAGCAACCTCCAACTCCTGGGCTCAAGCAATTCTCCTGCCTCTGCCTCCCAAGTAGCTGGGACTACAGGTGCCCGCCACAACGCCTGGCCGTCATTGTTGTTTGGCGGGCCCAGGCTGGATTCTAACCCACCAGCTCAGGTGTATGTGGCTGGCGCCTTAGCTGCTTGAGCCACAGGCACCAAGTTTTTGTATGTTACTCCTATCTCATTGTTTCTAATCTGGAACTTTAGTTACATACATGTTTAACTCTTTAATTCTTTCTTGAACATTCTTTTTTTTTTTTATTTTGAGACAGTCTCACTATTCTTGTTGCCTTCTGTACAGTGTGGTAGCATCACAGCTCACAGCAACCTCAAGTTCCTCAAGAACCTTAAGTTCTTGGGCTTAAGCAATTCTCTTGCCTCAGCCTCTAAAGTAGCTGGGACTCCAGGCACCACCACAATACCCGACTGTTTTTTTGTTGCAGTTGTCATTGTTTTGTTTGTTTGTTTGTTTTTGCGGTTTTTGGCCGGGGCCAGGTTTGAACCCACCATCTCCGGTATATGGGGCCCCCAGCCCTACTCCTTTGAGCCACAGGTACCGCCCAAGTTGTCATGGTTGTTTTTTTTTTTGTTTTTTTGTTTTTTTTTTGCTGGCCTGGGTCAGGTTCGAACCCTCTAGCCTCAGTGTGTGTGGCTGGCACCCTACCCACTAAGTAAGCTATGAGTGCCACCTTTTCTTGAACATTCTTATTTGCTTGTTTAACCATCTTGATCATTTCTGGTTCTGCTTCTGTTTTCTTTTTTTCCCCTTTATAGTTTGCTCAGCATTATGTGAAAACAAATCATAAGACTCCATGCCAGATGAAGTTGGTCCTTGTTACAATAAACAGTTTTGAATGGCAAATTGTCAACATTTGTTTAGCTTAATGCAGTTTGTTTCCAGGGAAATAGGGCTGGCTTTAATAGGTAAGCTTGAGCTTATGTTCTTATGGAGAAAAGGATTAGACATTTTGTTAATTCTTCCTCCTTTGGGAAAATCACTTAACCTATGAGTCTTCATTCCTTAATTATAAAACTGGGTTAATAATTAGTACCTATCTTCCGTGGATTTAGTTATATATACATATTTATTAACATATTGCCTGGTAAATAGTGAGAGCCTGATTAAAAATTACCTCTTATCTTCATTATCATTAGAGATCCACTTAGTACTGAGAATTGGTTTGCGGGTCACAAAAGTATTGAGTTACCCCTGAAGAGAAAAATCAAAGATGAAAATGTTTCCCTTGGGATGCATCATTAAGCATGATTGGGGGTTTTTCATAGCTCTGTTTTTTTTATTCTTAAATTTGAGAGGAAAAACTAGAGGGCTAATTCTCGTTTTTCAAGGATTTCTTTTTTCCTGGAACATAGACATTAGTATTTGTTGATTTTAGTCTGAATTTCCAAAATTGCAACTCAGTTTCAGAGTTAATTTACAACTACGATACTTAACAATAATGATATTTGGAAGTTTTATATCACATATATATTTCTTTAAAAATCTTTTACTCTAGTTAGGAATGGTAGTGTTTTTTTGTTGTTGTTGTTGTTTTTGTTTTTAGTAAAAGTAAATATTTTCTTATTATCTCAATTCTTGTAGGAAACTTTGAGGGAAATTTTGAGTCGCTGGACCTTGCAGAATTTGCTAAAAAGCAGCCATGGTGGCGCAAGCTGTTTGGACAGGAATCTGGACCTTCAGCTGAAAAGTATAGTGTGGCAACCCAGCTGTTAATTGGAGGTATTACTGGATGGTAAGTGATATGAAAGATGTCCATTGTTTTTTGTGCCTGATTTGGTATTGCAGTTAGAGGTACCATCTTCTTTATCGAATGAAAACATATTGACTTTTGGTGAAATTGGTCACTTAATGTGTAGCCATGTCATGTTAAAGTATATTCAATGGTTACACCTAGTATTTACAGCATGCCCAGAATTGCTTTAAGTATTTATATAGATAGTTCGTTTCCTTCTCACAACTCTGAAATTGGTACGGTTATTATCTATACTCATTTTATAGGAATTGAGGCTCAGAAAAATTATTTGGCCTTGGGCAAGTTAACTAGTAAATGGTTGAATGAGTAGCTAGTGACTTCATTACCTATGTCAGATGATAATTTAACGTGACATAGCTTACGGTTAAATTTGTAATAAATTCAAAAAATATTAATAGCAAATTTAGTAAGTGAATATCAAATCCATAAATCTTAAACTATTCACATTTGAAAATTTTTATTGCACAGTATAACACAAATATAGAATAGTATGTAACAAATATAGAGCAAATGTATATTATAATAAATACTTATAAAGTAAACCTCTGTAATAAGCACTCAGGTTAAAAAAAATATGGCAAGCACCCCAGAAACACTAGAGATTGTTAAATAGTTATTTTATTAATCAATTAGTATTGATTTTCCTTGTAGTTATAATACCAGTTCTATCACTAAGTAATATATTATAATTAGCTGGTTTCAAACTTTTTTTTTTTTTTTTTAGTTTTTGGCCGGGGCTGGGTTTGAACCCACCACCTCCAGCATATGGGGCTGGTGCCCTACTCCTTTGAGCCACAGGTGCCGCCCTGGTTTCAAACTTTTAAGTAAATACCATCATGATATATTCTTTTGAGTCCTCTTTCATTTAACTTGATGTTTTTATATGCTCAAGTATGTTGTGTGTAGTTTATTCATTTTTATTTGTATTCAGAATTCCCTTGTATGAATATAAACAATATATCCACTTGATGACTGACATTTGAGTTGTTTGTATTTTGGGCCTATACAAACAGTGCTGTGTATTTACTCTTAAATTTATCAATGTATATGTTCACACATTTATGTAGGGTCTGTACCTAGGAAATTGTTAGGATATAGGGTATAAGAATCTTCAGCTTCATTACATAATGTCAAACCAGGCTTGGTGCCCATAGCTACAGCGCCAGCCACATATACTGGGGCTGGTGGGTTCGAAGCTGCCTGAGCCTGCTAAACGATGACAACCTCAACAAAAAAATAACCGGGTGTTGTGGCGGACGCCTGTAGTCCCAGCAACTCGGGAGGCTGAGGCAAGAGAATCGCTTAAGCCCAAGAGTTGGAGGTTGCTTGAGCTGTGACGCCATGTCACACTACCCAGGGTGACATAGTGAGACTCTGTCTCAAAAAAAAAATAATAATAAAGTCAAACTGTTTTCCAAAAGTAATTGTAATAGTTTACACTCATTGCAATAAGGACTGAGTATTCCTATTGCTCTGCATTCTTGCCAGAAGTTGATATTGCCAGAGTCTTAAATTTTTGCCAGTCTGGTAATACAATAGTAATATTTTATTATTTTTCATTCACATTTCCCTGAGCAGGGATGAAACTGAGCAACTTTTACTTTTTTTGTTGACCATTTGGATCTCCTTTGACTAAGTTCCATTCTAATCTTTTTCTATGAAGTTGTTATTCTTTGTCTTATTTAGTTGTAAGGGTTCTTTATGTATTTTGGGTTTTTTGTTTTTGAGAGTCAGAATCTTTCTCTGTTGTCTGGGCTAGAGTTCAGTGGCCTCATCATAGGTCACTTGAACCTCAGTCTGCTGGGCTCAAACGATCCTCCTGCCTCAGCCTCTCGAGTAGCTGGGACTACAGGTGTGCACCACCACACCTAGTTAATTTTTTGTAGAGAAGGAATCTTGCTATGTTGCATAGGCTGGCAAGACAGGAGTTGAACTCCTGGCTTCAAGTGATCCTCCCACCTTGGCCTCCCAAAGTGCTAGGAATACAAGTGTGAGCCACCACTTCTGGCCCATGTCTTTATATATTTTGCATATCAAGACCTATGTTGGTTGTATTACAGATATTCACTCATTCTGTGGTTTTCTTTTGCTTTATGCTATCTTTTAATAAACTGAAGATTTTATTTTAATATAGTCAACTGTATCAATCTTTGCCAAATATACCACATTTTGTTTCTCCACCTGCAATGTGTGAGGGTCCAATTCCTCCACATCATCAGCAATTATTATGCTGATTTTCCCCCCACATTTTGGCTATTACAAGTAAAACTGGCTATGAGCATTTGTGTACAACTCCTTGTATGACCATAAGGTTTCATTTCCTTGGGGCAAATATCTAGAAATAGTATGGCTAGATCATATACTAATTGAATGTTTCAACTTGACAAGTACCTGCCAATTTTTTAAAGTGCCTATATCATCTTACATCTCCACCAACGATGTGTAAGGTTTCAGTTCCTCCACATCATCACCAACACGTGGTGTTATCTTTTTAATTCACATCCTGGTGGGTGTGAAGTTGTATCTCATTGTGGATTTAATTTGTATTTCCCTCATGATTAATTGATGTTTATCATTTTCACAGGCTTTTTACCATTCATGGATCTTTGGTGATTTGTCTATTCAGATCTTTTCCCTGTGTTTCAATTCATTTTTATTGGTTTGTTGATTTTCTTTTATTACTGAGTTGCGAGAGGTATTTATATATTCTGGATACCAGCCTTACATCAAATATATAATATGAAAATATATTCTCCCACTCTGAGCTTTTCATTGTCTTGACAGTATCTTTTCAAAAGTAGAAGTTCTTAATCTTGAAGTGCAACTCTTTCTTTTTATAGCTCCAGCTTTTGGTGTCATGTCTAAGAATATTTGCCTAATCCAGGAGGTTTGTGACAATGAATACAGAGGACAATAGACACAACAAGTGTAGACAGCCCTTAAGTAGTTTTGCTGTAAGTTGGAGCAAAAAGGGTAGGTAGCTGGAAAAGAAGTTAAGTCTAGGGAGGGTTTTTTCAATAATGCGTAATAATATATAGCAAATTTATATTCAGCAATGAACAAAACAAAATATTTGCCTTCATGACGCTTACATTTTAGTATAGGGTGGGGGCAGGAAGATAGAGCATAATAAATGAAATTCAGCATATTCAAAATGTCATTATTGCCTCTCCCTGCTCCCCCGCCACATTTTCCTCTGTTTCAATTCCTTGTTTTCATATCATAAAAAATGCTACCTGCTATCTACCTGGTCATTCAGGAGACAGTCCTGTCCCTTACCCACTGCAACCATTCTGTCCTCAGATTCAGGCTTGTTTTATTTATTTGCCTTCTTTACCTTCATCTTCCCTCTTTAATCCATTCTCCACAATGTAGCCAGAGTCATCTTTCCAAAATACGGTGTGGGAGTTCTAAGAGATCTGCTTAAAACCCACAAAGTAATTATAGTGCACCATAGAGGATAGAGTCGAGATTTCCTTATTTCAATTTCCTTTGGGGATGTATTTATGTAGGAACAAGGAAGGAGCTGGATCATCTCAAGGTAACTATGCTATGAACATTGCCAGAAGAGCATCTTTTGTATGTATCCAACGTCTGTCAACTTGCCTGATACTGATTTGTTTTTTGTAGGTGTACAGGGTTCATATTCCAGAAGGTTGGAAAGTTGGCTGCAACAGCTGTGGGAGGTGGATTTTTTCTTCTTCAGGTCTGTATGCCCAAATGTTCTTAGATGTCTTAATTGGAGTGTGCCCCCTGTTTCTTTCTAGGGCTCTGACAGAAGAAATTGGTATTGGAAGAGGCTCTAGACTCAGTGCCTATAATCCTAGCACTGAGAGGCCATGGTGGGCTGATTGCTTGAGCTCAGGAGTTCAAAACCAGCCTGACCAAGAGCAAGATGCCATCTGTAATAAAAATAGGAAAAACTTGCCAGGCCTGGTGGCACATGCATGTAGTCCCTGCTACTTCAGAGTCTGTAAGAGGATCTCTTGAGCCCAAGAGTTTGCTGTTGTTGCACCCTAGGATCGGGGTCCCCAGCGACCACACAAGAGAGACAGACACCAATGCAATTACGTGAGGGTGTTTTATTTAAGCTCAAGCCTGGGCTTCCGGCACTCCCAGATGCAGCTGGGACCTAGAGCCCTGTGCTTGTGGCACGCAGGGGTTTATATGGGGTGAGGGGTGGGGGAAACAAAGCGTAGTCCCTGAGTTGGTCATTTCTTGTGCCTATACTAGAGTTTAAAGCTGATTGGGCCCTGCCAATTTTAAGGGCTGGGGGGCGATACACACTGGGAGGTGGGGAGGGATTTGATTTACCAAGAAACGAAATTAGGGACTTTCAGGTTTGCTCTAAAATGGAGAATGAAAGCCCAAAATGGCGTCACTGGGTCCTTCATTCCCCTCTTCTCCTTATAACGAAGAGGACCCAATCATGGGACCTCAGTGCCTCAGTGGTGAGTTTGAGATCATCAGGGTTGCTTAGCCTCCACAGTCTCTGTTAAGGTAATCACTGCATACCTAGTCCACCGATCACCTTGCACTGTCATGTAACTGCTTCAGTCTACATGCAAGTCCTAGTTTACAACTGTCCAAGGATGGTTATGCAAGTCAGGTTTGCTAGAATACACATTATCTATGACTTTGGTACAGTCATGCTTTTTCTCTCTTCCACTGACTAGAAGGAACATGGCTTGGTTCGTGGTGTTCTTACATTAGACAGCCAAAAATGTCCTTTAGTGACCATAGAGTGGGGTACTTTTACTCTGAGATTCTGTCCTAGAGTCAGCTTATCGGCTTCTTGCACAAGGAGAGCAGTAGCAGCTAGAGCCCATAAGCATGGTGGCCATCCTTTTACCACTCCATCCAGCTGCTTAGAGAGGTAAGCTCCAAGGCCTTGGCCAGGACCCAACCAGTTGGGTTAACACATCCACAGCCATTTTTTCTCTCTCTGAGATATACAGAGTGAAAGGCTTGGCCAATCCTGATAGCCCCAATGCAGGTGCATTTATCAGCCTCATCTTCAGCTGGGAGAAGGCATGTTCCTGTCCTCCTCTCCATTCTAACGGCTCTCCTTTCTCTCCTTTAGTTGCCTCATACAAGGGCTTAGCCAAGATAGCAAAGTAGGGGATTCAAAGACGACAAAAACCAACTGCGCCTAAGAATTCTCAAACCTGCTTTTGGCTCGTGGGGGTGGGGGGGTGCTTAATGACCTGCTTTCATTTCACGCCTAGATTCCTCTACCCCTGCTGGATGGTAAATCCTAGATAATGTACTTGCTGCTGGAAAATCTGGGCCTTTTGTTTGAACACTTTATAGTCACATACTTCTAGATGTCATAAAAGACAGTCTGTGACTTGGGGCTCAGCCCTCCTGGGTAGGGTGCCGTAAAAGGAGGTCATCGACATATTCGAGCAGCACACATTTTAATTTCTCAGCCAGGAATTTCAGGAAGTCATGAGCCAGTGCTTCTTTAAAAATTGTGGGTGTTTTGAACTCCTGTGGCAAACTGGTCCATGTGTACTGGATCGCAGTTTCCATGTCTGGTTTCTCCCACTGGAAAGCAAATAGCCTCTGGTTTCCTGGAACCAGCCTTGTACTGAAAAAGGCATCTTTTAAGTCCAGGCAAGTGGGCCACTTGGCTTCTGCTGGCAGCAGACTCAGCAGAGGATACAGATTAGGCACAGTAGGATGCAGTGTTACAGTTACACCTTTTACTGGGAAATTCTCATTTTAATTTTTAATTTAATTAAAGGTTTTAATTTTTCCTGGGGTATCTATATAGACACAGTAGATAACATCTAATACTGCACAAATTTTTCCAGTGTAGCCGACAGGCAACCTTTGTTGAGTCTTAAGGTTTCAGAGTAAATATAACTACTGTATATAATTCTATACTCTTTACCCAGTCTCTTAGTCCCATTTAACAGTTCAATTTAATAAAACAGTTATATCTCATTTTATGAGTTGACAGTACAGACAAGGCTGGGATCTAAATACAGGTGGGCCACAGCCTTTTTTTCTCTTGGAACCATTTTTCTCTCTCCGATTTCTCTCTTTACTAAAGACAAAGTATAGCAGAACTAACTTACTTGCCAAAATAAACTGTACCTTCAGTATACTGGGTCTGATTATTTGCATAAAGTGCAGTAATAATAATTAATTATTAGCCATCTAGGCTCTCCTTTCCTTTAAAATTGGCTTTGCTGGAACCTTTTATAAGGAATCTCAGGCTGGACTTTCTTAAAAGCCTTTCATGAGCCCAGGTTTCATCTGTGCCATTAGATACCTGTAGGCATTGGGTAAATTCCTCTTCTCTTGAGGTTCTCCAAGCACACTTTCAATTCCCAGACCTGTCAGCAAGCGACCTTTGTTACTTACCACAGATCAGGAAATGTTAGTGATGGGCATCTGGCCAGTTTTCCAAAGGGCTTTTCTTATTGGCCTTATAAAGTCAACCTGAATTCCTTAACGCAGTCTGGACACCTCTGGTAATGCTATTCCAGCTAAATCCTTGGTAAATAACCAGCGCCTTCATCATGTCCTATAGAACAAAACAGATTCTTATTGAACTTATGCAAATAACTATATTGTCAGAAATTAAGAATACTTACAAATGGCTTTCAAATTCTGGAGAAATCAAGGAGAGAAAAAATACATGTTTCAGATTCTGTTCAGAAGTACATACGTTGCTTGAAAAGCTACAAATAGCTCAAAAGACAGAATTATTTTCTTGACTTCTGAAAAAGAGAACACAAACAGAATCAACAAAATTTCAAACAAAAAAGCTATTGCAAACTAGCCCAGTTTCACATAACTGATTTTTGTTCGGTTTGAAGTTGGGCTAGCAATACTCATAGACATGTTAATTTTTTAACTCAAGTTCTGAAACTCTGCTTTTAGTCTGAAGGTATTCAATTTCCAAAGACATCAGGAATTTGTATTTGAAAGAATTTGTCAGCCTCTCTTTATATTTCTTTTTCTTTTTGGTTTTAGCCAGTTACATTAAAAAACGCTTTTTCTTTTTTTAGATGAATTAAAATTACTACCAATAATATATGTTAGGATAGACTAATGTATTATACGTTAGGACAGACCAATGCTTTACAGGTGAGGACAGACTAATGCTTTATAATATTAGAGGATATATATATGTATATATATATTTATAACTCATACAAAATTAATTACTATTTCATATTTGACAACTTTTTCTATAAATTTTTAATAAGTTGAATAAGTTTAATTTGTTTTCCTATGATTTTCAGTGGTTTTAATATTTCAAGAAGACCAAATTCAGAGTTGTGTCTTTTTTTTTTTTTTTTCTGTTGGTCAGGCCGAGTTCGAACCCACCAACCTCAGTGCATGTGGCCAGCACTGCAACCACTGTACTACGTGCACTAAAGCCGTAAATTGAGAGTTTTGATTTTGGAAAGTTTGTCAAATATCAAAGGCCTAAAACATTGGTTCAAATAAGATTACAAGCCGAAAGATTTTAAAGGAAATACATAGTCAACTGGATCACATGTAAATTCTTTCATCAATTCCCTTTTATGACCTGCACAGACAATCTACAAATGTTCTAAACTTTCGCCCTGCCTTTTACTTTTTTTTACTCAACCATTCTGTTTCAGGACAAAACTTATCACATAAGACTCTTTCTTTACGGCTCAGCGCCTGTGGCTCAACGGGCTAAGGCGCCAGCCACGTACACTGAGCTGGCGGGTTCGAATCCAGCCCGGGCCCGCCAAACAACAATGACGGCTGCAGCCAAAAAATGGCCGGGCGTTGTGACGGGCGCCTGTAGTCCCAGCTACTTGGGAGGCGGAGGCAGGAGACTCGCTTGAGCCCAGGAATTGGAGGTTGCTGTGAGCTGTGATGCCACAGCACTCTACCCAGGGTGACAGCTTGAGGCTCTGTCTCAAAAAAAAAAATAAAAAAGATTCTTTCTTTACACAATGCCATTTTCCTTTCTGTCTAATTTCTCGTACTCTCACAAAACAGGATCCCAGTTTACCATGAAGTCACCCATTCACTTGGCCAAACTGATAATTAGAAGGTTTAAAAGGCAAGAATCTTATCCTTTGGCAAAGACTCAGTTTCCTTAACAATTTAAATAACCAAATTACTACATTTTACAGATGAGAGACATTTTATGAGATAACATTGATACAGGATTTTCCCATCCAAGGCTAGACAGGGAACCCCCATTTTTTAGGCTCAGGTCCTATCTCCAGGCACAATCCCTCTGAGCCCCAGCAAGGTCATGAACAAAGCAGTTCTAAACATTTGGATGACTCCACCCTGACTAAGAACCACACACCCTAATCTCTTCCCCAGACAAAAACCGCAGCAAAGACCTAATAACCTTGTCCAAGGTGAGGGGCTGCTTCATTCATTTGCTAGAACACCTCTTTAGTTTAGTTTGTAAGGTATTTTTCATCTACCAAGTCCTGGCCAAAATATCTCTCAGGGCCAATTATTTACCCCTAGACAGCGGACTCATGCAGGAAACCTCTGACCTGGGCCTCCTTCCCCCATCCAGAGGCTGTTCACCTTGGAGACCTGTTACTTATATGGATACAGCCTCATCCACCCCAAGATTCACACTCTTTTCTCCAGATTTTCAAGGGCCATCCAGAGCTCACTGGACTGCCTGAACTGCAACATTTTCCAAGGCACGGCCTCTCTGCCAATAGCTCTGGTATTGCCCCTCAGTCTAACAAAATGCCATTTTATCACTGATCTGTGGCCCACGGGCTTAATTCTCAAATTCCTGGCACTAAAGACTCACTGAAGAAATTCTAGTAACAAAACTACAATGTTTTTTCCAACGTTTTTTCATTTTCTCCCAAGATCCACATGCCACAGCCATAGACAGAAAGCGGAAAACTTAGAACTTCCAGTTTCTTTCAGAATAGCCAGGGGGCAAAGTCGGAGCAGGGAAGAAGGGCACACTCATACATTTATTTCACCCCATGAATAGAGGGGGCAAAACCCCACCTATTGTTACCCATCTTGGTCATTCTCCAAGCACTCACATGCATACAATTCCAACTTACTTCTTAACCTGGGCAACCTCAATTTCTCCTTGAGCTGCCACTTAGCCATAGGAGGCAAACCAACACTCTCCTAGGCCCTGTGAAGGGAGGTCCAACTCCACCCTCAGAGTTCTCTCAGTCACACCACATCCACACACTCACACACCTCACAACAGACCTGCCGGCAATCTAATGCCCAAGGAGTTGGTCAGGCTCCTTCTTCCACTAAAACTGTAGTGGCATCCCTGGATCGATCATACTTGCTTTAGACGTCTCCCTGTGTAGGTACCTGTTCCTGCATGCCAGTTCCTCCTGGTGTTTGACTCCTTGAAGACCCACCTATGGGGTCCTTTTTCAGCCCAGCTGAGGTATCCACACAGAGAGGCCAAATTGCCTCCGTGGTGCGCTCAGTGGTTCATATCACCCAGGCCGATCAGGGGCCCCCACATGTGTCCAGAGGATTGGTGGCAACTACCAGGTGTACGTTCTCTCCAAGGATGATCTTGCATCCCAGTCAGAGAACTAAAAATGTTGCAGGAAAATGAGGCCCAATGGAGAGAAAGAACACCCAAACACCATGTTTATAAAAGGAGGGGCTTTATTCACCAGCCAGGAGCTTACTGCGTAGAAGAATTGCAAATGGCTGCACTCCCCTTCTGGCTTGATCTTTCCCTTTTTTTTTTTTTTTTTTTTTTTTTGAGACAGAGCCTCAAGCTGTCACCCTGGATAGAGTATCATGGCATCACAGCTCACAGCAACCTCCAATTCCTTGACTCAAGCAAGTCACCTACCTCTGCCTCCCAAGTAGCTGGGACTACAGGCGCCCGCCACAACGCCCGGCCATTTTTTTTTTTTTTTTTTTGGTTGCAGCCATCATTGTTGTTTGGCAGGCCTGGGCTGGATTCGAACCCACCAGCTCAGGTGTACGTGGCTGGTGCCTTAGCCCGTTGTGCCACAGGTTCAGAGCCTGATCTTTCCCTTTTTATCAACAGTTAAAAAGTTGTCCAGATGGGTCCCGTAAGGTCCTCCTGTAGGTACGTGGTGAACTACCAACAGGTGGCGTTGCCGCCACTTCAGCCTCTACTGGGTCTAGCTGGGCACTAGCGTGTGCCTGGCTTGAGGGATGGTAGTGTAGGGGCAAAAGCTCTTCCAGGTCTGCCTCGTCCGGCAAAACAGGATACAATGGCGTGGAGGCAGAGAGTCTAGTTCCTTTGGGCTTAGGTTTTTCCTGCAGGGCAAACACTGTGCTGGCCTCAGTTTTCTCCTGAGGTGGTAGGATACTTTTCAGCCAGGGAGGGGAGTCTTCAACCAGGTCCTGCCAGGCGGTAATGTACGGGACCTGGTTGGGATGGCCCGTCTTAGATCTGTAGACAACGTTCTTAACCTGGAAGATAAAGGGAAGGTGAAAAGTTCCTTCAGGTGGCCATCCAACATTGAAGGTTGGCCATTTGTTCCTGCAAAAGCTTTCAAGTTTATTTTTCTTCACCATGAGACCCAAGTTCTAGGCTCAAGCCTGGAAGTCCTGGAAGTGGTCAAGGATAAGTGGAAGGGGAGTTGTCTAAGTCTGTCCCATCATCAGAGCTGCCCAGCTAACACACAGCACAACACACACAATACAAAAACAAAGGCGGACACTGCTGCAGACTGATTTTAAACAAAACTGACCATGAATGGATGGCCTGGCACTCGTCCATGGGCACAACCCACTGCTTCTCAAAAGCCCTAAGGGGATTGATTCCACGTGATCCCCACTTTAGGAGACTGGGGATTCCACATCCCAGTCTTTCCCCAGGGACTCAAGCCCTAAGGGGATCGATTCCACGTGATCCCCACTATAGACGACTGGGGATTCCATGTCCCAGTCTTCCCCTAGGGAGGTGAGAAAGTCTTCTGTCTGGCCGGTGGCCCTTTAGTTCATCCACCTAGGCTATCTTCTGACCAGAGCCAAAAACCTTCACAGTCCAGAAAAAAAAATCCACTCACCACAAAGACAAAGACACATACATTTACTAGCCCTCCCGTGGAGTCTCTTGGGGTCTTGGGGAACCCGGACGAGCCCCAACATGTTGCACCCTAGGCTTGGGGTCCCCAGTGACACACGAGAGAGAACCAGACACCGATGCAATTACACAAGGGTGTTTTATTTGAGCTCAAGCCTGGGCTGCCTGCACTCCCAGACACTGCTGGGACTGAGTCCCGCGCTCGTGGCACACGGGGGTTCATATGGGGTGAGTAATGGGGGAAACAAAGTGTAGTCCCTGGGTTGGTCATTTCTTGTGCCTATACTAGAGTTTAAAGCTGATTTGGTCCCACCAATTTTAAGGGCTGTGGGGTGGATACACACCGAAAGATGGGGAGGGGTGTGGTTTACCAAGAAACAAAATTAAGGACTTTCAGGTTTGCTCTGAAATGGAGAATGAAAGCCCAAAATGGTGTCACTGGGTCATTCACTGTCAGCTATAACGACCCTACAGTACTCTACCCTTGTCGGGAACCAGCACGGGAAGGGGAGCGAACCAGAGTGGAATTGGTGGGGAATGAGGAAAATATAGCACAAGAGAAGACAGGGAAACAGAGGTTGGGACAGGGAGGACTAGCTGAGCTAAGGGCTACAGCGAGTACCAAAGCACAAAATCAGCTTTATTTCTACAGGGTTGTCCAGGGGGAAGTAGCATAGACAAAACGGGGAAATAGAAATAAAAGATATAGTTTCTGTCTTACAATACAATAGGAAAATGTAAATGACTTTAACAAAGGCAAATCATCTTGTTAATGTTTTCTACTCAACTTTGTTAACATAAGAAGCAAGAAGGGAAAGATCAGATGATCCCAACATAGTTAACAAAACAAAGGAAAAACTTGGGCAGTGCCTGTGGCTCAGTGGGTAGGGCGCCAACCCATATACTGATGGTGGTGGGTTCAAACCCAGCCCCAGCTAAAATGCAACAAAAAAATAGTCGGGCATTGTGGTGGGCACCTGTAGTCCCAGCTACTCAGGAGGCTGAGGCAAGAGAATCACCTACGCTCAGGAGTCGGAGGTTTCTGTGTGCTGTGTGACGCCACGGCATTCTATAGAGAAGGGTGATAGAGTGAGACTCTATTGTCTCTACAAAAAAAAAAAGAAAAGCCGTGACTTAGTGTTTACTACTTTATTAGTATATGACAAGGAGAACCAAGGGAGAAATTTCAAGGATCTCTGCATAGTTAACCAGACAAAGAAAGGGCTATGTGACTTCTGGCAAAGGGAGCATGAAGAAACAATATGGCTGTTTTAGGAACAGAGGGAGAAGCAAGCAGTTGGGTGTTCATTCTCTGAATGTTCCCCAGGCTGTGAGGGTCCTGCCCGTGTCACAGCCTGCTCTCTACATACCTTGGGCAACTGAATGAAATGATGTCTTAAAAGTAGAAAGGACCTTCAGAATGACATTGTGGTATTGGTTAAGTCCAATATTCAATGAGTAGAGGGATATCTCCTTGCTAGGGGAGATGGGATGTAGGGATTCTTTGGTGGGCAGGCATGATATTGGGAGATCCTTTAATCAAATTTGTTAATTACTTTCAAAAATTCAGTTGAAATTTTTCTTCTTTCCCTCTTTTGAGACAGAGTTTCACTATGTCACCCTCAGTAGTCAGATGGCAAATGCTTCCAAAAATGGAAAGCAGTCTACTTCATGATTAATACTGACAAAAAACATATAACAATCCTGTGCTTCTCATTTCTTGTTGTCATGTTGTTGAAACTGAAGCTTGCAAACCATACCGGATATATCAAAGTTGACTGGCAGCGAGTAGAGAAGGACATGAAAAAAGCCAAAGAACAGCTGAAGATTCGTAAGAGCAACCAGATACCTACTGAGGTCAAGAGCAAAGCTGAGGAGGTGAGACTTGTTTATATGCAGTGTGGGAAGGGTTCATACAATTTTGTGTGTAAAACTGGGGTAGACATACCAATATCTCAGTGATGGACAGGCCTTAAAGAACTTGGAGTAACAAGACAAAAGTGTAAGTTGGAATAGCTTCACTTCAGAAGCATTTTTTGAGAATCTAGATAATAAAAATGTTTGGTGACTCTTGCATGAGACTGCAAAGTGATACAAACAGTCCTTGTCTCTACATTTTTGGATTGATTTTGAATCATATTTTGTCTCCATGCACACATATCTCTGAAACGTCGATACTGTGCTTGTTCTATAGACTAGTCCTGGAGTCAGCACTCTTTCTGAGAAGAGCCAGATAGTAAATATTTTCAGTTTAATAATGATTCTACTGTGTAGTGTAAACATAGCCTTAGACGATATATGAACAAGTGCGTGTGGCTGTGTTGCAATAAAACCTTAATTAAAAACATGTTTGGCCATGAGCTGTATTATGCTAACCCGTGATCTAGAGCACAAATCAGGTTAGATTATATTTGCTGGCACTGGAGGAACAAAAGAAGTTCTTCCTCTTTAAAAGGATGTCTTTTGCTACTACTTTATTACTTTTAGAAATCTGTCAGATGTCCCAAAGAAATAAGTGCAGTGAACTGGGAAGAAATAAACCAAGATGAGAGTGTGAAGAACGGGGCTTACCTTCTACAGCCTAGAGTGATAAAATTCTCCCACTAGCTCCCTCTAGATTCGCAGGAAAAAAAGTAGTCATGTACTGAGTGGCTCTTCATGCTAGGCACTGAGGACTTAGAGGTAAAGAAAAACAGTCTTTGTCCTTAAGGAAATCACACTCTAGTAGCAGTGACAGAAAAAGGTCATATAATCAAATAGAATAGATGGTAATAGATGAGGTATTTAGGTTAAACATGGCAAAATAAAACACACACCTTTATCTTTTATTCCTTTTGCATTATTTATGAATGATGGTAACAAAATATAAAAGGTCAAACCCACAAGAATTAAGAGAATAGGGGAGGAACACCAGTAGACAAGAAATGTCAGCAAAGTTTTAGAAGTAGGAAAACAGATAATTGAGTGGTATTTGAGTTAGCAGAGTAGAAAAATAATGAACCCAGCATCACCAGGTACATGGTGACCCTCCATGTATGGTGGCAAGTGGTCAGTGAAAGCTGTGCCTTTACCTAGAGTGGGAAAGTTCCAAAGGCAGGCAGCTGGTATTCCCTTCCTTCTGTCCCTCGTACTCAATTTCAAGGTTACAAAAGTTATACTTTTTTATTTCACTAAAACATTATTAAACATTTATATAAGTAATACATGATTATTAAAAACTTTTAAAATAATACCAGAAGTATATATAATAAGTATAATATAAGGTTAATGTTTGACTGTTAACAAGCTGTTGACTTACGGAGGGGAGCTTGTCATAAACTAACCAAATGATTTGGAATTGATTCATTCCACTAATACTATTTATGTTCTTGTTCCTGGCCCAGTACTGTCATAGGCCTTGGAGATATTGTGGCTGATCCTCCACTCATAGAGGCTATAGTCTGATTTGGGAAATAGGATGAATATGATAATAAGTTCACTGTTTAGCAAAAATGTCACTTCAGTGAGACCAGTTTTAATGGGGTGGTGGAGTTGAAAGTGGTATAAGAGCAATTTGAAGAAAGAATAGGAAGTAAGAAAGTAAACATAATAAAAGCAATTATTTCAGGAATTTGCGATTTTTTTTTCCCCCATATGAGGACAAATGGCAGAAGTGCCCCATTTAGGGAAATGTGAAGGTCCAGGAGAATTAAAGGATATGGAAATGGTACAGGAAGACATAGGCATGTTGGGAGTGAGGGGACTTTTGAGGGTTAGGAGACTAATCCCGAAAGGCTAGGGTATGCCAATGTGAGTTTCTAAGTGATTTGGAGATGAAGTCACTGTACTTGAGTTCAAGAGATGGTCAGGGCAGGGTGCTTGATTTTGTGTTCATATAAACACTTTCTTGGCTCAGTGCCAGTAGCTCAAACGGCTAAGGTGCCAGCCACGTACACCAGAGCTAGTGGGTTCAAATCCAGCCCAGCCTGCCACACAGTGACAACTGCAACCAAAAAATAGCTGGGTGTTGTGGCAGGTACCTGTAGTCCCAGATACTTGGGAGGCTGAGGCAAGAGAATCCCTTAAGCCCAGTAGTTGGAGATTGCTATGAGCTGTGATGTGACAGCACTCTACCCAGGGCAACAGCTTGAGGCTCTGTCTCAAAAACACCCAGCCTTTTCTTTTGTTGTTGTTGCAGTTTTCCCGGGGTCAGGTTTGAACCTGCCACCCTCAGTATATAGGACCAGCGCCCTACCCAGTGAGCCACAGGCACCACCCTATATGAATACTTCCTAGCATGGAGGTTATACTTGGGAGGAAGAGGAACTTACAAAGTTCTCTCTGAAGTGGGGTTGGTGGTATGAAGTGGCCAGGAGATTGATAGAGCACAGACAAAGAAACCCTAAAGGGCACCCAGGTACATGCTCTGAACCTTAGGTGAGTGGAAATTCTTGCTAGAAGGTAGAAGAGAGGCGGGAAACTTTCAAAGTTTAAGAACATAAGGACCTCATCTGTTAATTATCCTTAGATGTAATGAAGTGTGAGAAGGAGAATTCATAGCTTCTACTTGAGAGGAGGTTTCAGAGGGGAATGGAAGCGCAGACAGGTGGACAAGCAGATAGAGGGATTTGGGAGAGAGACTTCACAGAATGAACAGCCTCCCTTGGAGGGTAGATATCAAAGAGGATGGACGAAGCAAAATTGGAAATGAGAATTGCCTGTGTAACCATTTTATTTAGTGCTGCTTCACTCTTCCTCATAACTGTCCCCATGAACTCTGTGTAAACTCACAGGTGACTCCCTTAGGATCTGTAAGTAGCATTACTAAAAGCAGAATCTGAGGAGTTGCCCTCGACTTCTCTTTCCTCCTCATTCCCCATATGGCCAATACATCCAGTCACTAAGTCCTGTCTTAAAAACGTCTCTTGAATTTAATCACTCTATGCTAGCACCTCTGCCACCACCCTGATTCAAAGAACCATTATCTCATCTGCCCTGATTTCCATCAGGCTTCCTGTAGATTTATTCTCCCCATAGTGGCTAGTGATCATATTCACATGTAAGTCAATTCATGGACTCCTTTGTTGTTTGGTAAAGTGCAAACTCCTAAAAGGCAAAGAGATTAACATCTTTAGCAAGATAACTTATTGTACTATTTTCTGTTCCCAGGTGGTGTCATTTGTGAAGAAGAATGTTCTAGTGACTGGGGGATTTTTTGGAGGCTTTCTGCTTGGCATGGCATCCTAAGAAGAATGATTTCACTTCCCTTGGTTGCTGGTTTTTCCAGCCAGCATCCTCTACACTCCATTGAAGGAAATCAAGTCTCTCTTCTTCCTCTTCTCCCGTGCCTTCTTCCCTGCCATGGCAATTCTGAATGGCTTCTATAGGCATCTGTTGGTACAAGTTAATACAGCCCTACCTTGAGCTTGGTGGTGGCAGAAGAGACAATAGAGACATTAGCTCTCCTCTTAGTATACTTCCCCACTTTGCCAATCTGTAGGTCAGCAAGAATGTTCCTTGTCCTTCTACATAAGATACTTTCCAGAACATGTCGCAAGATGGTTCACCACAGAGGATGAGTGGATCCTCAAAGGTCTCAAACTGTTGATTAGGAAAAGAAATATGCACATAGTTTATTATGTGCTGCATGGAAAGGAACTGAATACATTTGCCTTTAAGCATGAAAGATTTTGGTATCCTGGTGTCTATTTTATTTTTTAGCTGGTTTTAGATTGCAGAAAGGGAGCTATTTATATTTGCTATAATTATCCTGACAAAAGTGGCATCATAAGTACTATAAATGAAAAATCTGAATATGGAAAAGTAGGAGTTGTGCTGGAGGAATTATATTTGGTGGGAAGGTCTTTATGGAAACCAGCTGCTAGAAATACATTGTTGGATCTTTTTCAGACTTTTTGTTTGTTTGTTTGTTTGTTTTGTGTTTTTGCAGTTTTTGGCCGGGGCTAGGTTTGAACCCACCACCTCCAGCATATGGGGCTGGCACCCTACTCACTGAGCCACAGGCACTGCCCTTTTTTTTTTTTTTTTTTTTTTTGAGACAGAGTCTCACTCTGTTGCCCTGGGTAGAGGGCCATGACATCGTCGCAGCAACTGCAAATTCCTGGGTTCAAGAGATCATCTTGTCTCAGCCTCCCAAGTAGCTGGAACTACAGGTGGCCACCACCATGCCTGGCTACTTTCTCTATTTGTAGTAGAGATGGAGTCTCATTCTTGCTCAGGCTGGTCTTAAATTCCTAAGCTCAAGAAGGATCCACCTGCCCTGGCCTCTCAGAGTGCTGGTATTACATCCGTGCCTGGCTGGATCATCAGACTTGGCAAATCATTTAGGGACATGAAGATACTGCCCAGGAATGTTTTCCACCATGCAGGATAATGCATCTCATGGATGTTTCCAAAAGGTTTATGGCAGAACAAGTGATTTAGGTGGGAAAGAGAAGAACCTCCTGGATTTTTATTTCATTAGAAAAGATTTTAAGTTTTGGATGTGAAGTATTCTTCACCTCTTGTCAAAACACTTGGGGTAGCCATACGTCCTCTGTGCCAGTTCTGTTTTTTTAATCTAGTTAGTATGAAACATAACATTTAAAGCAGAATTGTAAAAAAGTAGCTATCCAAGCATACAGAATTGAGAAAGATAGTGATAGTACATGTGAAATAAATTATTTCCATCGTTTGTAATCTGTCTCATGATGACCAAAGCTCTTAGAATTATTCTTTGAAATAAAAGTTTATGCACGCACACATATAGAAAGCACATTTTGTTGTAATGGCAAGTTGTTAAGTCTGCAATCCAACTAGAATATCAGCTTCCATAAAGCAAGGCTTCTGTCTGCTTTACCATTATACTCACAGGGCCTACCGCGTAACAGGTGCTATTTGTTGACTGTATGAATAATAACCTTACAGAAGAAAAATTCACTATGAAAGGTTAGTTTTACTAGTAATTCTTAAATTGCAGACCATCCTTTGAAAAACATGTTTCTAGTTTTTAGCTTATCTTAAAAATTATGTATTGAATTTTAAAACTGAAATTACTAGTGGCTATGTGGAACTTTGTAGACATCACCTGTTTGGGGCGGCGCCTGTGGCTCAGCAAGTAGGGCGCCACCCCCATATACCGAGGGTAGCGGGCTCAGGCCCGGCCCTGGCCAAACTGCAAACAAAAATAGCTGGGCATTGTGGTGGGCACCTGTAGTCCCAGCGACTCAGGAGGCTGCGGCAAGAGAATCGCCTAAGTCCAGGAGTTGGAGGTTGCTGTGAGCTGTGTGATGCCGTGGCACTCTACAGAGGACGATAAAGTGAGACTCTGTCTCTAAAAAAAAAAAAAAAAAGAAACCACGGTTTGCATTTTTCTTAATTACAGCAAGATTAATTTGCAGTATGTGTGAATCACCTCAAAATTGTACTGGTTTGGGGGTGGCGCCTGTGGCTCGTCAGATAGTGCGCTGGCCCCATATACAGAAGGTGGTGGGTTCAAACTTGGCCTCGTCCGAACTGCAAAACAGAAAAATAGCCGGGTGTTGTGGTGGGCGCCGGTAGTCTCAGCTACTCGGGAGGCTGAGGCAAGAGAATCACCTAAACCCAGGAGTTGGAGGTTGCTGTGAGCTGTGTGACGCCACAGAACTCTACTGAGGGTGATAAAGTGAGACTCTGTCTCTACAAAAGAAAAAAAAAAAAACATGAACCTCTTTGCTGCATATTTTTCTACAAGAACTTAACAGTTTTTCCCACTTTTTATTATGGAAAATTTTAAACATATATTAAAGTAAACAACAATACAATGGCCCTCCCATGTATCCATCACCCACTTACAACAATCATGAAATTAATATACTTGTTTTATTAATTATTGTGAAACAAATAGACCAACATGACTTTATCATATCTCCATATGTATCTCTAAAAGGTAAGAATTCTTTTCAAAAATCAGAACTACTTCATCATACCAAAAGTTAAAACTAATTCTTTAATACCATCCAATATATGGTCAATGTTCAAAATTACCTTGTCTCAAGTGTGTTAACATGTTGAGTCATAATCAAAATGCAGGCCTCATACAAGGTCCACATTGCATTTGGGTGAACTCTTAACATTTCTTTCTTTTTTTTTTTTTTTTTTGTAGAGACAGTGTCTCACTTTATTGCCCTTGGTAGAGTGCTGTGGCTTCACAGCTCACAGCAATCTCCAACTCCGGGCTTAGGCAATTCTCTTGCCTCAGTCTCCCGAGTAGCTGGGACCACAGGTGCCCACCACAATGCCCAACTATTTTTTTGTTGCAGTTTGGCCGGGGCTGGGTTTGAACCTGCCACCCTTGGCATATGGGCTGGCGCCCTAATTACCGAGCCACAGGCGCCACCCATTAACATTTCTTAATCTTACATGTCCTCCTGAGTTTTTTTGTTTGCAATACATACATATATATATGTTTTTGTTTTTGTTTTTTTTGAGACAGAGCCTCAAGCTGTCACCCTGGGTAGAGTGCTGTGGCATCACAGCTCACAGCAACCTCCAACTCCTGGGCTCAAGCTATTCTGCCTCCGCCTCCCAAGTAGCTGGGACTACAGGCGCCTGCCATAACGCCCCGCTATGTTTTGGTTGCAGCCGTCATTGTTTAGCGGGCCCGGGGTTGGATTCCAACCTGCCAGCTCAGGTGTATGTGACTGGCACCTTAGCCGCTTGAGCCACAGGTGCCAAGCCTTGTTTGCAGTATATTGATGACCGTTAGTTATCTGTTAACTAGTTCCCCACACGCTGCTTCTGGTGCCTGGGTCCCTAGGTTGTGCCATGTATGGTGATCCTGACTGCAACCAAATAACTACTTGTGTGAGTTATCAACACCAATGGAATGGTGACAGGAAAAGCTATCGAAGTGTTAGCTTTGGGGTTGCATGTTGGGGATAGTGGCCACTCAATGCTTGTCTAGTGTGGTGGGGGTGTGTGTTTTGGCCCATGTTTTTCCTGTGATTTTTAGTAAGGAGAGCAAAGATGAACAGGTTGTAACAGGTAATAATCTGGCCTCAGACTATCCTGGTTGTCCAGAATGAGATATTTAGGAAGGACCCTCCTGAAGTTAACTCCCAGCTGATTGCTTCTGGGACCATAAGAGACATGTTTGAGGTTAATATTTCAGATTGGCCCCATCGTGATGCTGTAAGAATGGACTTGAGTTCTGCGGATAGATTGGGACCACCACAGCCACTTGGGGTTGTGAAGAGCTGGTGTGGAGGTTGAACATCTGCACCAGTGCACACCTCAGGTTTCAGTGTGACTAAACCATGTGGAGGAGGCTCAGCATTTAGGGTAAAGTCTGAATCAAGGGCTCGTTTTGCCAATAGCTTTGCTTCAGATGGTTAAGTGTAGGAGATAAAGTTTTCTCCAAAAGAACAGGTGCAAAACCAAAAGGACACCAAGACCAGGCGGCACTTTGAATGTACTATTTTCATTGGGCTAGTGGGGCCTGTTTAGGCACGTATTTTTATTTATTTATTTTGCAGTTTTTGGTTGGGACTGGGTTTGAACCCGCCACCTGTGGTATATGGGGCTGGCGCCCTACTCCTTTGAGCCACAGACGCCTCCCCTAGGCACGTATTTTGTTAAGTACCAGAGTGCAATAACATTGTGGGGATTACTTTTCAGTGGTTGGGGAGTTGAAGCTTTTCCTTGAATTGAGGAACAGGGCTTTGAATGTATTCGGGGATTAGGCGCCCTCTGCTGGCAGGGATGCGGTGACAACGCACTCGGGACTTTCAACGTCTCATCAGGCTTAGGGTGGCGCCTAAGTAGTGAAACAGCTTTGCCGGTATCGCCCTCTGCCCACCAGGACTCGGCAGTGCCTGGACAGCTGTTGGGCTCACAGGACTTTTCTGTCTCCTTCCGTGCCACTGCCGTTTCTCTGTGTCCTGGCCAATTAGAACTACTCTGTGGCCCAGTGTTTCTCCCGTCGTGAGAGTGGGTAGGATGGGGTTTGAGTCTTTCCTTCCCACCAGCCTCAGAGTATGCGGCTGGCGCTGTAACCAGTGTGCTGCGGGCGCCAAGCCGGTATCATTGTCATTCAGATATCCTAACACTTTTCTCTCAAACCGCTTGTTCGAGTGTTACCGCTCAGGCTCCGGACATCCATGAACAGGATAGTAGGCCCCAACCTGGCCCACCGTTAGTGTGAGAGCCCTTGCCGGGGAGTCTGGTTAGTTGCTGACAGAAGACCAGGAGGGATTCTAGTTGGAGGACTGCATGCTGTTACAAGTAGCTACTGTGTAGTGAACTATTGTACCAATGTTCTCTTCAGGATCCTTGGACGTTTGCCAGAAAGATGGACCTAACTAACGGTTGCCCTCTTTCTTGAAGCCTCTACTTTTGTACAGTTTTGGAAAATACAATCTGTGTTTGAAAAAAAAAATGGTATAGGGATGGATTTGAAGTTTCTGAGAATCATTGACGTTTTCATGATGATTTGTTTCTTCTGACGGAAGTTTTGATTACATCCAGTTTTGGAGCTAGTATGATTCCTGGGAAATCAGATCCAGAACTAAAATACATCTTCTGCCCAGTTCTCCGAGACATCACAGTTTTAAGTGATTGAGCAGAAAATCTATTTAACTTACGGACCTTCTTTCCCAGAAAGAAGGTGTGGTTTACATCTATGATGCTTTTATTCTTAAGGAATAAATTAAGAACATTATTTTTCCAAAGAAAACTGACAGTGTTGCGCTTTTGCACTTTTTTTTTTTTTTTTTTTTTTTTTTTTGTAGAGACAGTCTCACTTTATCACCCTCGGTAGAGTGCCGTGGCGTCACACTGCTCACAGCAACCTCCAATCCTGGGCTTAGGCGATTCTCCTGCCTCAGCCTCCCAAGTAGCTGGGACTACAGGCGCCTGCCACAACACTCGGCTATTTTTCTGTTTTGCAGTTCAGCTTTTGAATCTGCCACCTTTATATGGGGCCGCCGCCCCACTTTTTCACATTTTTATAAAGCTGTAAATTCACCTTATTGAGATGACAAAATTGTCTTTAAAGTTTAAAGTGGTAAGAAATGACAATTACTGGGCGGCGCCTGTGGCTCATTGAGCAGGGCACCGGCCCCATATACCGAAGGTGGCCGGCCTTGGTTGAACTACAAAACAGAAAAATAGCCGGGTGTTGTGGCAGGCGCCTGTCGTCCCAGTTACTCGGGAGGCTGAGGCAAGAGAATCGCCTAAGCCCAGGAGTTGGAGGTTGCTGTGAGCTGTGTGACGCCACGGCACTCTACCCAGGGCAATGAAGTGAGACTGTCTCTACAAAAAAAATAAAAATAAAAATAAAACTTCTTTTCTTTAAAAAAAAAGAAATGACGATTACTGAGAGCAGTGGTCCTCATCCTTGCTTGAACACAGTAATCACCTGTGGAATTTTAGTAAGTTGATCCCACGTTCTCATACAGATTCTGAGTTCATTGGTCTTAGGTGCTGTTGGGACAGCCTGAGGTTTTAAAGTATCTCAGATATTTCTAATAACCAGCCAAACTTGAGAACCACTTAAATACAGCTGGTGCTGATAAACTTAGAGGTCTGTTAAGTGATTGCTTAATAGGCCTTTACATGTTTTAAAATTAAGTGCCATAAACTTCACATGCCTTCTGGATAATGAACCCAAGCATAATATGACAGTCTATTAAATGTTTTAGGAATCCTTGGAGTGCATGCAAGGAAAGGAGTTGTTATACTGTGTTAAAATGGAAGAGCAAGGTTGTGCGTTAATAGAATATTCATATGGGAATGACTTAACCATTACAAAGGCAAAAACTACCTTTCCAGCTAAAAGGACAGTCACTAACCAAATGATTAAATTTAGCATAACTAATAACCAACTTAGGGGTTATATTTGGTCTCTAAAATGGGGGATGAAATCACAGTTCTTACCTTACTAGTTTCTTTCCTGAAAACTGAGATTCAATTGTAATCTCAGTCTTTAACACATTACATGCACTTAGTAAATGTTAAGCTTTCTCTGATGGCATTTTATTTTTTGTATATTATAATAATAAAAGAATACAATTTAAATCAATATCTTTCACTGCTCAAAGGAAGGAACAAATTGATTTGGGATTTTCAAAACTCTAAAGTAGAAAACCTTGTGGGAAAATCTTAAAACAGTATAAAACATGACTAGTTAACTCAGTACAAATAATTTTGTAATGCAACCAAAATCTATGTGATTATATAATGATTCCTAATGTAAACTTTAGCACCACTATCAATTGATAATTTGAAATGAAATTTAGATTTGTACATGATGTATACATTATAGTTGTAAATGTTTTATAAAAATGTTCTATTAACACAAAAGTTCATTTAAATGCTTTCATGGAAATTTAGCACTGTTACTCTGGTTTGTGGAAAAAATCTCTCTAAGGCAACATTTCTTCAAGTCCCTCTGGAGAACACTGGAGAAATGCTGCCTGCAAAACAGGTTCATTTTGGCAAGAACTGCATACAATATTCCTTTTGGAAGAATCATAATTCATAATAGCACACAAAAATCTCTGAAGTCTGTCAGGAAAGAAATTTGTTTACTTGTATTTAACCTAGCATTCCCTAAATTTATCACAGGAGCCTTTCTCTTCTGTTACAGCAATTCCTAGAAACATGTTGGGGGAATGCTGCTTTAAAGAAAACTGTTTCAGTACAGTCTCAGGTCTGGTAGCGTGATCCCTCCTGCTTTTATGTTGTTTATTTTTTTCAACATTTTGATTGAGAGAAAGAGAGAGAAGAGAGAGAATTGATGGTGGGTATAACTACTGGTATTTTAAAATGAAATAGAAAACAATTGCATTGGCCTAAGAAGTACCAACCTGTATTAAAAGATGCTAAGACTAGTCGAGATATTAAAAGATTTGCTTCTCCACGAAGCAGGTTTAGAGAACCTCGTAGATTCCCAGGAGGATGCATTTCCCACTCTCAGTTCAGATGTGGCTAAAGTGGATGATGAAAAAGAAAGGGCACCCACAAGATAGAGAGCAAGTCACAGAAATTAATAGACTGGGGAAAGACATTAAGGGAGCATAACACAGATTTAATCAAGGGTAGAGAGACCTCATAAAATGTGGGCCCAGTGTAAGGTGACCTCACAAAACTGGCCCCGTCAGTTTTGTCCCCGTGGACTTCAGAATTATGGTGAGCTAGTGGCTGCTGAATTCCTCCTCTTCTTTGCATTTTTGAATAGGTGTGTTTCATGCAGTCACCCTGCCCCTGTTTTTTTCATTATTGCATATTGGGTATGGGAAGGTGACATACAACCCTTGTTTTATTTTATATGTCTATGTACCAAAAGGATTCACATCTAGATCTGCCAAAGATTTCTGAGAAGTTCATGAAGAAACAGATTACAAGGCAGCAAAATCTAAGGTTGCCATTTTAAGCCATATTAGATTAGTGAAAGTATGTTACGAAAATACCTTTAGAAAGCGGTTATGAAATAAAACCCCTGGAGCCCTGCACTGCCAAAAAAGCATGCCTGCCTTTGCAAGAAAGAACAAGATCTCTTCACTTGGGAGAGCTGAATGGGAAACAGCATCATCAGAACAGAATCAAGTTTTATTCAAAGCAAATGGTGAGTTTGAGGATGTAGAGATACAGGGATTTTTAAGAACACTAAAACTACTAAATGCAGAACGCAAATGTTTTCACACAGTAAATGAGAAAATCTCACGAATGTTATGTCGAACTGATGGATGAAAATATCTCAGATTGTATATGAAGCCCACACACTGTACTCCATGATTAAACTAATGTACACAGCTATGATTCAATAAAAAATATATAATCTGGATAAATCAAAACAAAGTATTATTTAACAATAAATGTGCCTGAATATAAAATACAGGAAATACATGAAAAGAATTCAGCCACACATGTTGGAGGTCACTCTGACCCATGAGTCCTTGAGAGGAAGTTTGAAAGGGTCTTCAATTATTTTGCACATATTTTAAATTTTAAAGTACTAAAGCATGAAACATACATATAGCAGTTATTCACTATATCTACCATAGATATGTATTTGTTGTATTATTCCTTTTAGGTCATTTGCCTCACACTTTTACAGTTTACCACTAATCAGAAATCATTAAAAAAAAAAAAAACCTTAAGTTTTATAGTCAGTGGTGGACATTTGCATTGTAAATGTTATTCGATATTCAGTCAGTATTTATTTCTATTGATTTTTCATTTCATTTAACTGCTTTTCATGGATCTCTAACAAGAACATTAAATAGCAATAGATTTATTTAAAGTAATAAATGATTCATTGTCTTAAACACCATAACCTTCCTTGGCTGTGATTAAAATACATATAACTTACATATTTTTCCCTGAAAATGTAAGGAATATAGTTTATTTTATGTGCCAAATTGGTGTCCAGATATGCCAAATATCAGTGTAGATATTAACGTGAAGGTAGTTTTTTTTTGTTTGTTTGTTTTTTTACATGGGATTGACATTTAAAGTAAATATTTGAGTAAAGCAGATTATTCTACGTAAGTAAGGCTACTGGGCCTCAGTTGAAGGCCTTAAGAGAAAACAGAATGAGTTACCTTGAGAAGGAAGATACTTTGCCTGCAGACTTACTCTCAGATTTGAGTTGCAATATCACATTTTCCTGGATCTCTGGCCTACTGACTCATCTTGCATATTTTGGACTTGCTAACCTGTAGAATCGTGTGAGTCAATTTCTTCATATTTCTTTCTCCATATTCATATTCATATGGAGAGAGAATATTAAATTTCTGTGCTTCTGATAAACCTTGACTAAGAGATGGCTGGATTTAATTTTTGAACTTTACATGTTAAAATATTGAATGCAGGAGGATCTGGCTTGCTGTTCTAGGACTCAGTGCCACCCTATTTTAATGTAGTTTTAAGACCAGGATTGATCCTCTAAAATATATTCTAATTTATTGAAAGTGTATAACATAGGAGAAAACTTGTGACTATTATTGAAATCCAGATTAACAACAAAGATACACCTTGATTCTATAATATCTCATCTTCTACTATTTATGGGTTAGCAAACTGAAATTCAATTGTGCTTCTTATTTAAGTTGAAATCATATCGAAATTAATAACTCATTTAGGATTCAAGCATTAGAAAATGAGAGAGATATAGGACTGTATGTAAGCAAAGAGGGTACTATTTCCCCCTTAATATTCAAATAGATTTATTTTTTAAAAGACACTGACTTGTCATCCATTTTCATTTGTTTACCACGCGGCACATTTCCTCGTCTAAACAAGCCTTGTAGATATCTAGATAGTTAATGAAGAAATGAGATACGCCCACTGCCTTCCAAACTTAGAACAGACAAGACCCTAGGATAAGACCCTGCTGTCTAATCAGACATTTTCTGATGAATGGGCAGTGTCTTTTCTGGATTATTAATGTTAATGAGCCATTTACTGTAGTTCTCTTAAATTAAGTCTTAGAACAGGCTAAATACTTTTAGATTATTCAGGAGGTTAACAGGCTATGCAGTAATCTATTTGTTCTCTCTATATTTTTCAAAATATCACATCTGTATAAAAATGACATTGTACGTTATACCTATACCTATTAAAATGAGAACCAGGAAGACTGTTTCCACTTTTAATTTAAATATTGGTGTTTTGTTCTTGAGAGAGAAAGAAAGAGGAGCTAGTCTTTCTTTTGCTCTTTCTCTGTTATAAATTTTGGCACACAGCAAATAGATTTCATGTCTTTTTTTTCCCCCAGTGTTATGTAATTTCACTTTTTACGTGTGCTCAAGTATTCATCCCCCACTAACAATTACATTACAAGTGCCATGTCAGCACAAAGTAATTACATGCTTTTACAGATTACTTGATAATTATTCCTGACATTACTAAGTACTTCCAAATATTAATGTGTAATGTTGCTGGAATTCATGATAAACCATTTAAATACACTTCTGAAAGAGAAATAAACTGAGATTAGAAAGGATTTGTATTATATTTTCTTCATTTGCCCATGAGAAAAGAATAAATGCATGTGTCACTAATGTGATTTACAGAACACAAAATGATTTTTCCACAGAAGTAAGTAATCTTGATTTTTCCCAAAGAAGTATACTATCAGCCACAGGTTTATGAAATCATAAAATATTACCTCATTTTCATTCATTGATTCACTTGAAAAATATTTGCTGGATGTTTACTCTTTTACAGGAATAGTGTTAAATTTTGGAGATACACCAGGGCTCAAATTCTGAGTTCCTGTCTCCCCCCTCCCCTTTTCAGCCTGGTGGCTTAGATAAAGATCTATCAAATACTCACACAGGATACTAAAGTTTGTTAAGGGTTAATGCTTGGTACATAGGGCCAAGCATAATATGGAGATTTAACCTCCTCTATGTTGAGGGAGAAGAGAGAATATTGACCACTTATTCAATATGGAATGGATAAACAGGACATAAATTTACAAAGATAATTCTAGACAAAGACAGTAATTCTGGAGAAAAATGCAAGAATGTTGTATAGCAGACTCAGAAGGCAAGACAGGGTTTGACTCAAGACGCAACAGACATATACCTATTATGGATGTGCTGAAGATTATGGTCAGATGCGATAGATCAGATCCCGGGAGCATCTTTTCACGGATGGAAGTGTGGTCAATCTACAAGTCATCTAAGTGGAGATCTAGGAAGCAAACAAAGCACTAACACAGCCTTTCAAATGAGAGATAATAAGTTGGGGTTTCAGTTGTAATGGTAGAGAAACAGAGAGGAAAATTATTTGGGGAGACATTTAAGAAGACAGGATGTGATGAAACAGAGCAGAAGGGAAGGAAGGTCAAGAATCTCATATTTCTGATTTGTGCTTCTGAAAACAGAATGGTGGAAGAGGACTGTTTTTTTATAGAGGATCATACATGGTATGACTATTTTTAAGCATGCTTATTGTGAAAATACTTTAAATCTCCTCAAATAGTTATGATATATAAACTGGATCTCGAATGGCAATTCTTAGGCCAATTTTGATGCTCAGTAGATGTGTAATAAATGAAGAAAGAGTTCATGGGACTCATTCAAACTTAAATAATAGAGTTGATAGCAAATGTTGTTCTTGTGACCCCATACCCATTATCTCAACTGAGTGTTCTTCTAGCATAAGAGGTGCTTCCGATGACCCACGCAGGTCCCCTAGCTGCTGTGAGTATTGGCTACGAATGGCTTACAAAGCCTCTTCTATAAAATATTCCCCTTTAACAACTGAAACTATCTCCCTGGAAAGATCTTTCATGCCTAGTACTCTGCAGCCAAAGACTCACTCTTAGGAGAATACAAAGGCTAGCTTCCTTACCAACATCGAGCCAAGTTTAAGGTGCATTGAGATGAGGAAACTGTGGCCTTAAGGAAACTGGTGGCCTTCTAGATCCTTAAGGGACTAGATCCTTTGGACTGAATCTACATTTTAAAGAACAAATCCTTTTATTACAAATGGGACAGCAGAGAAAGAAAGCTCTTCCCACCTGCTTTGGTGCTTAAGAAAGAACAATCTTGAAATGGGAAGGCCACAGGTTCCCCACCCCTGTTAAGGCATCTACAATGTTCCCTACACATTTGTCCATGTGATCCCCACAGAACGCTGCCTTCAGCGAGGCAGACCTCCAACTCATTAATTCAACACTCTGAGGCAGGAATCACACAACCAGGGCCAAGCAGATGCTCTATCCTTTTCACAGTCCAGCCTTAGATATCTCATAGCATCATCACTGCCATGTTCTCTCGTTTGGGGCAGTCACCAGCCCCAGTTACCCAGGTTGAAAAGAAGAGAAATTGGCCTCAACTAGATTCTGAAAGTACAGATGGGGCTGGAAATCTCTTTGTGGATGTTTTTGGAAAACACTTCGCACACTTCAATACGCAACATTCACCTGTATCCCTGTCTTAGATTCTCCTTCTAAGCCATCCAACGGAGCATTTACAAAAGGGAATTGGACTACTACGCGGCTGACATTTTCATAGGTGAGGTCTCCAGGCACTTTGAACACGGTTGTGGTAATAATCTTCATGTCACTTATTATCAAACGCACATGGAATTCTGTGACAAACTTAGAATTTTTATTATGTCTATTGATTTTCAAAACAGTTTCAGTGGAAATCAATTAAGCACATGATAATAAATGATATGTTTTCATTTATTATTGTAAATTTCATATAGAATTTTTAAAGAAATATTGTATTCACTGAACATTTAAGATTTTTTACAACAAACGTCATAGTATATCAGTTCTTCTGTTGTAGAATTTTATCTAGTTCTTAAGATTTGAAAAATGAATTTGAATTTTATAAAATTTAGTAGTTTTTTCTGTCTTTCTTTTTTTTTTTTTTTTTTTTTTTTCAGTTTTGGCCTGGGCTGGGTTTGAACCCGCCACCTCCGGTACATGGGGCCGGCGCCCTACTCCTTTGAGCCTCAGGTGCCGCCCAATTTAGTAATTTTTCAAATAGACAACATAGATTAGAAAATAAGATTTTTTTTAAATCTTTTTTTTTAAGATTTAATGTAAAAAGCATTTATTTTCCAACACTAAATTGAAGATAATACATTGGTTCATATTTTCCTCTGGGAAATATTTTATTCCAATATATAGTAAAAGGAAATGAAAAATAAGAGTTTTTATAATGCCTCTAAAGAGATCCAGATTTGGGGTCAAATTATGTTGGTCTGAACAGTCGTGGAAGATGAAGGAGGAAGGATAAGTAGTTGTTAGCTGAATCACAAGAGGCTGAAGGAGAGATGGAAAAATATAGCGTACCATAGACTAGCCCCCTTTCTCATAAAGCCTGCCATAAACTCACAAAAAGGATGGATGCAGAATTCAAGAGCAGGAGATCTAGATCACATTGTTTATTTATCAAAGTACTGAGCAATGATTTTGGGTTGAATATTCTGTCATCTGAATATTTTACTTGGTAATTTGTAATTTATTGTCTTTCCTTTTCATTGGTATGTCATTAAGAAGCTTTATTTGTAGCAGCCAAAATGAGAAATATCTGAAACTTCTTGCAATGGATAAATATTAAACTAACGGCAATAAAAAGGATCGAAGTACTGATATACAGAACTCGGATGGATCTCAAAGGCCTTGTGCTGAATTTAAGAAATCAATCTCAAAAGGCCACATTCTGTATGATTCCATTTATATAACTTTCTTTAAATAGCAAGGTCATACAGCTAGAAATGGATTTTATTTATCTGAATTTATTTTAAAAACTATATATAATTAACTTTTATATGTAACTAATAGTAAACATTTAATGAGTTGTATTACATTCTTGGTTCATACTAAGTCTTCAAAATGCATTGCATATTTTGCATGCATGGCACATTTAAATTTAGAATGGCCATTTTTCATTACTTACTTGTATTGCATATATTAAGGTGCACAACATGATGTTTTAATATATGGACATTCATTAAAATAATTAGTCCAGTAAATTATCATATTTCTCACTTTCCCTAGCTATGTTTCTTTTCTCTTTTTGGGGGGGGGTATTTGGTAGGGGCTGGGTTTGAACCCACCACCTATGGCATATGGGGCCAGCACCCTACTTGTTTGAGCCACAGACGCCACGTTGTTTCTTTTCTTTTACTGTGAAAAGAGGACCTAGAATCTAGTGTAATATACATTATTATTATTTATAATCCTCATTAAATTAGATCTCTAAACTTGCCCTACATAACCACAAGTTTATACTCTTTTTTTTGAGACAGAGTCTTACTTTGTCACCCTCGGTAGAGTGCTGTGGTGTCACAGCTCACAGCAACCCCAAACTCTTGGGCTTAAGCAATTCTCTTGTGTCACCCTCCCAAGTAGTTGGGACCAGAGGCCAGCTATTTTGTTGTTGCTATTGTTGTTGTTGCAGTTGTCATTGTTGTTTTACCTGGCCAGCTGGGGCCGAGTTTGAACCCACACTCTCAGTGACCAGCGCCATCCACACTGAGCCACAACTTTATTCTCTTTGAACCTGATCTCAATTCCTCTTTCCCTCTGCTTTTACTCTCTCTGATCTACTCTGTTTTCTTGCATTCAGCTTACTTTTCGATTCCAGATATGAGTGAGGTCATGTAGCATGCTTCTTCCTCTGTCTGGCTTACTGAATTAGCATAACGCCCTCTACATTCATCTGTGTTGACACAAATAACGTATCTCCCATTTTCTTTTTTGCAGTTTTTCACTGGGGCTAGTGAACTTGTCACCTCCAGTATATGGGGCCTGCACCCTACTCCTTTGAGCCACAGGTGCCACCCAGTAACTCCCTTTTCTAGGCTGAATAATATTCCATATACAATATAAATATTTGCATATGTCTGTATAAAATATCCACCATTTCTTCATCCACTCGTCCATCAGTAAACACCTCGGTTAGTTCAGATAATGTTGCTGCAATAAACACAGAAATGCAGACACTTCTCTGAGGAACTGGTGTCATTTTCCTTGGGGGATTTCTGCCTTGGTGGCAGTTCTGTGTTTTAATTGTTTGAGGAACCTCCATACTGTTTTCCTTGATGACTGTACTGGTTTATATGTCCACCAACAGCGTATAAGGATTCTCTTCTTAGGACGATCTCGCTGGCCGTTGTTATCACTTTTCTCTTTGATAACAGCCATTCCATCTGGTGGGAAGTGATATTTCACTGAGGTTTAGATCTGCATTTCTCTGATATTTTATGAAGGTGAGCATTTTCTTCAATATACATGTTAACGGTTTTTATGTTTTTGGAAAAATGTCTATTTAACTATTTTCCCATTTTTAATTGTTTTTCTTATTTTGCTTTTTGCAATTGATTTGTATGACTTCCTCATGTATTTTTGATATTACCCCCTAACGAGATTTTTGGGTTGAAAATATTGTCTTTGAATTCTTAGGCTACCTTTTCATTTTGTTGATTGTTTCCTTTGTCGTATAGTAGATTTTAAGTTAAATTAAGTCCCGCTTGTTATTTTTGCTTTTCTTGCTTGAGCTTTTGCTACTGTTCGGTTCTTTATCCAAAAAAATCATGGCCAACGCCAGTATCAAGGATTTTTCATCCATGTTTCCTTCCAAGGGTTTTGTCGTTCCAGGTCTTAAATTTAGGCCCTTAATCCATTGAGCTTATATTTGTGTTTGGTGTAAGATAAGGGTCCCATTTAATTGTTTTGCATGTGGATATCCAGTTTCTCCAAAACCATTTATTAGAGACTCTCCTTATCTTCTGAGCCATATTTTGCTTTCTTTTATTTCACCATTATAAACCAAGTTATTTTCACACCATTGTATATGTAAGTAATCTCTCAGCTTTACAATCTGGAGAAACACAAGTTGTTGATGTTAATTATTCTTCTGCCACCTGTGTTTTCAGTAAAAGGCTTTGCCAACTGACTTGGGTTTAATTCTTTCTTTGTTTATAACTCCTGGGATTTAAAAAAAATATGTGAATAACTTTGTGAGCCATGATAAAATATTTGTTGATTTAAATAAAAATATTTATCAGTATCCATTGTGGACTATATCTTCTATTGAATACCTTATAAAAGAGAATATTATTAATTAGAAGGAGACTAATATTTGTCCCTGAGAGTAAATGAGAAACTCAGTCTCAGAAAAATTAATTTGTCTTTCCTCGGTAAAGGTGATAGTTAATTTTAAAAGCAGAGATTTTAATTCATGAGTCTCTAACTCTAAAATACTTATTGCTATTTGCATTTGAACAATTTAAAAAAAGATAAAATAATTTTTGAATAAATGATTGCAAAATTCTGAACAATATAACTTAGGAAAATTCATTGGTTTTACCTTGGGTTTCTTGATACTTTGAGTAGTTCTATTACTTCCTGCTTCTTACTAAAAAAATATGTAATTATCCATTTTTAATATTTCTGAAGGGTAATTTAGTGCCTGTAAACAAAATTATAAATTCAGATTAATTTTCAGGAAAATTTTAAGTCTGTTTTACCTTCATTGAGACTGATAATCAATGAGTAGTGAATTTTTATAGTTTGTTTCTAATTTTTTCTGTGAATTAATCATATTGTTATAGCAACCATAATAAAGTATTATATATGAAATTAAACCCTTGTAAAATTTAATAAATAAATTGCAGCTAATTGTTATCTAATTATCATTTTGAAAATGAATATGCAACATGCAGTATTAGCTTACTTTGTTGTTTAGTGACCTAAAATTTTATCCACTTCTCTTCTATTTTATATAATTAAAGGGTAGGAAAATTTTCTCAATTAGTAAAATTCCTGGGTGATGTTAGCATAAAGAACCCTACAATATATCTCAATAATCATCTGTCATGTACAATTCTTATTCAAATAACTAGGTTGGATGGAGTACTACAGATTAATGGTCGATGTTGACATAATTGCAGGCAATCCACTTCTTGGCAGTTTTGAATACTATTTTTGTCTGTTATAAGGAGAATATACTCTTTAAGTCATGTATGATAGCATTTCTAAAGGATAACTATCAATTGTGCACATTGCCTAATCTTATTAGTAATATTTCAGTCAAAAAGTAACCAGGAATTGTGAAGCAGGTTACTTGTTTCTGATCTGTTGAAAACACTCATTTTCTAATATTTTCATTAAATCTTTACATTCCACCTGATTCCAGTAATACCTATGAAAACTGTTTTTGCCTGACCTACAGTTTTGTATCTTATGGGCAGGGACCAAGCAGTCAATAAATATTTAGTTAGTGCTTTATGCATGCCACTAGGTGTCTGTTATAAATGCTGAAATTATGGCCTGGAACAGTCAGCGGCAAAAGCATTGGGCAGCCCATCTGAGCAGGAACCGCCTGAACCCCTGGATGAGTGAGAAACTGCCAGAACCCCCGGCTGACTGCTAAGCTTGACGAACAAGGGAGTCCCCAGGACACAGGGAAATTAAGCCCAAAGCACAGGAAAATTCTATCCCAGAAGGACAGAACTTAAACTGAGATTTTCTTATATGTTTTATTCTGAATTTCATCAGCCCATGTGCAGCTTACACAGCAGAAAGTGAGAGATTTACTGGCTGGAGGTACCAGATGACCAATACTGAGGCTGGCAGAATGGCTGAAAATTTAGAGGGGCGGGGGTCCCCAAAAGAATAGGAGCTACAGAGATGGAGTGTTCAATTCTGTGTAGAAACTGCCAAATCCTTCAACCCTAAACTGTGCAGGCCTGGAGGAGATCACCAGGGGCCACAATAAATAAGGCGAGGCTATCAGCTTCAAAGCTGAGCAGAGATCCCGGCTGCAGCCAAGCTCCCGGAGAGAGCTTGCAGTTTTTGTCTGGGCGAGACAATTCCTTCCTGGAACAAAAACCAGGACTTGCTAGCTGCTCTTTGCCAGTTAAGGTTGATGAATCAGTAAGAGAAAGTATGTGTGTGTGGTGGGGAAGGGGAAAGTCTAAAAGAGTTCTAGTGAAAAATGGTTAAAACGGGAAGGATCTAATTCTCTAGTTGGGAAATCAGAGGAGAACAGAGAAATTAGGGGGAAAGCCAACATGGGTATAAATAATGGTTGAAATTTTTTCGGAAATAAGCAAAATTATAAAGCTCAATATTTGGGGACCACAGTGAACAGAAACAAAAGTGTCTTCTTGGATCTCCTGGCTAATCTGAGTCCTCTGAGTTCTGCTCCAATCTGTCTATGCCACAACTTCTCCTTCTTATTCTCAGTCTCCTTCCTCTCCCCCTCCCCTTCTTCTTTCTTCCTTAGAACAGGATCCTCCTTCTTGTATTGTAGCTTCTTTAAGCCCTTTTGCAACTTTGACTGATACCTTGTTATTTATTTATTTTACTTTTCATTATTTGGAGACAGAGTCTCAGTCAGTTGCCTGGGCTAGAGTGTTATGCATCTAGTGATCTGCCTGCCTCGTAAGTAGCTGGGACTATAGGCACCTGCCACAACGCCTGGCTAGTTTCTGTATTTTTCTTACAGAGGGGGTTCTCGCTTTTGCTCAGCCTGTCTGGAACTCCTGAGTTAAGTGATCCTCTTTCTTGATCTCCCCAAGTGCTAGGATTACAGGGGTGAGTCACCATGCCCGGTGGGCCTTTTAAAGATAAACATTTAAATTGATCTCATGTTGTTAATTGTTACAGTGTTTTTGTCATCAACATCTAGTCTGAATAGAAGTTCTGTCTGTCAGGTAATAGTTGTATCTTTTTTATGTAGGAACTATACTATATGTACATGTGAAACATTTTGTATGTCAGAAATATATCACAAAATAATGTAATAGAGTTATCCAGATTTAGCTCTTTGATGGCTAAATATATAGCTTAACAATTAGGGTCTTAAGAACAAATGTGAAGGAATTTCTCATACACTGAATCAAAACCTAATTTTAAAAAATGTGGCTGGGTCATGTTTACTATCACTGCTTGTATCATAAGATTTTGTCTTCCTATAACCATCTTTTTAATCATATAGTAATTCTTTTAAAATTATGCAAACAACGTTTACTTGGAGGAATTTATTTAACACTGTTACTGAATGAAGTAACTCAAAAACTAAGCCGTTTTAGAAATTGATACTTAGTAACCTTCAAATGTTCATATGTGAGTAGTACAATACCCACTTCAACAGCAGTTTCGGTCAACCTGTTAGATCACTAAACCCGTCCTCTAAAATATCATTCTGAATTTAACAGAGGAAATTATATGTTACCTTATTATCTAAGAATTTCCAGACAATTAAGCTTTCCGAACAGAGCATTTTTGCTTATCAGAATTCTATATGACAGGGATCATATACAGGGTAGAATTCAGACTTTTAAGAGATATTCTTTACAGTTCCACGTCATTTCGGGGGAATTTCAATCAAGTTTCCTGGTACTACTCTTCTGAATACATTTGTTCTTTTTTGAAAATCAACTCTTAAGTTCCTAAGCATGGTTTTTAAGACCTTCCAATATTGAAATCCTTACTTTTGAGCTACAATTTTAACTCTAATACTCTTCACACCCTACATTGAGTAATGTGACCTTATTTCAGTTTTCCAAATACCCCGATGTTCTTTCTGCTTGAAATCCTCATGCAGGCTGTTCACAGTGCTTGAGAAGTTCATGCCATTTCCTGTGCTTAATTCTGGAGCATCTTTCAGTTCTCAATGTAAACTTCACTCTCTTAACTTCTTATGTCAAGATCCATTTTTTTTTCTGTTATACATCCGTATAACACACAATATTAATTTTTACCTTTTTTTGACAACTTGCAACATTATTTGTTGTTATATAATTTTATACTATCTCTCTCCCCCATAACATTATGACATATTAATAAGCAACTAGCATTATGTTCACCATTACTTCAAGCCTTATAGAGTTATCCAGATATTAGATAGTTCATGGTAGGTAAGTAGTCATTAGGTCTGGGACAGGCTATAGAACTCAACAAATGTTGGCCTTAAAGAATGCCTGAATGCACCAACCTAATTTTTTTTCCTTTTTTTAAAATTTTGCTGTCTTTATTATTAAATCATACCTGTGTATAGTAGTGCAACCAAGGAATACAATGTGCTAGTTTCATATACAATCTTAACTATTTTCATCAAACTGATTAACATAGCCTTCCTGGCATTTTCTCAGTTATTATATGAAGACATTTGTATTCTGCATTTAGTGAGGTTCGCCTGTACCCTTCTAAGATGCACCGTATTGTGGCCCCACCAATTGCCCCCATCACTCTTGCCCCTTTCCCCATATTCTTGTGTTATAGTTGGGTTATACCCTTCATACAACAGCTATAAATTAGCTTCCTAGTAGGACTGAGTACATTGGATACTTTTTAAATTTAGATTTCCATTACTATTGCCCAAAGTCAGACCATCCGGACCACAGCCATCCCCTTATAACCTAGCTCCCTTCTGCTGTGTTTGCTCCCCTATAATTTATGCCTTACATGCCAATATTTCTGAGCATTGTCACTCCTCTACTTGAAATCTACTTTGATGATTGTTTTCACTGGCCTTTGAATAAAACTCAAATATTTATGGCGACAAGATCACGTATAATCTGGTGTCCACGTATTCTACGACCTCACCTCATGGTTGTTTCCACCTAAACTCGCTCTGTCTCCAAGCACACCAGGCTTCCCTGGGTTACCCATGCCAAGCACCTTCCCTCTGGGGAGCTTTCAAGGAGGTAACTGATCACGATTTAGGAAGAAAACATGAGTCTGATGCACACATATCAAAATTCAGCTTTATTCCTGACAACACTGGCTTGGACAACAGGGTTAGATATGCAGCTGTGATCAGACCTTGGAAGCCAAAATGTTTCTGTAGGAATATAGTGACTGAAGAATTTACCTCTACTTACCTTGAGCCCCTTTCTGCCTAATTTTCTGATTATTCTAGAAATAACATAATAACAAAAGGAGATGTCTGATGGGATTAGTTATGTTGTTAACACCATTCTTAGACAATCATGGAGACACCGAGATTTTTGTTCCTTTCAATATCACTTTTGCACTTCCTAGTTTTATGTTTAGTCATTTTCTCAAGAAAACACAATCAGAAAATTATTAGCTTTTCTGGAGAAATCTGATAACTAAAACAGCACCACCCCCTTTCTCCCCAAGAAAAATAAGCAACCCAGGAGGCTAATTTTATTTAATGTTGAGCTGAGGGTAGGGTTTTGTGAAAATAACACTTTTTGAATGTAATTATTGAAATTATTCATATAACTCAAGCAGATATCATTATATTTAACTTTTAACCATTTCCTCCCAAAAATAAGCCATGAGCTCTTAGTGGAAAACATGGTTTGACCATTAAAGACTTAAAATACAGAGCAAAAAAATCAACTTCAAAGTGGCTAAATTAAAAGCCAGTGTGTCTTTTTAACTCCCTGATTTGGGGACACATCACTCCTTCCAGGAAAAGCAAAAAGAAAGAAGTTTGGTTCCAGAATACTTCTTCTGGTGAAGCTTTCTAGACTGCTTGGGAAGTCAGCATGATGACACCTCCTTAGAACACAGTAGTGTTATGCCAGGTGCTTTTCCTTATCCGTGTGCATCTTTAGGGTGAGTAGGAATATTCCTTTGATAGGGAGGGAGGCAGAGGTGACTTGCATGAAGTTCAATGATACATTAGCAGGAGATCCCGGATAAGGCTCTGTCTGCCTAGTAGTGATCCGGAAGGCTAAGGCGTTGGCCCCAGGCCTGGTGGGACTTTTCTTCATTCTGAACAGTCTAATACTTGCATATGGGAGAAAACCAATTAGAGCAGTCAGACTGTGTGTTCCAAGCGACAGAAATTAAACCAACCAGAAAAGGGAATTTGGGAGGTAGGTCTGGTTTTAGCAATGGCTTGATGAAAGAAGTTAGGTGATGTCACCAAGACTTAGTTAGTCTTTTATCTTCCTGCCCTCTGATTTGCCCTATTTTTAGATGAGCTTCTTGGTTGTAGAAGCAATATTTGTCGTTCCAAACCTAATTTCCTATCACTTCAAATCCAGTGAAAAAGAGCAAAATGGTTTTATTTTCTCCCAGAAGTTGCAGCCCGAGTTTCACTGTGTCCCATGGCTCTGACTGAGTGCACTGGTCCCTGTGTTACTGGTGACATGTGTCTCCATGTCACTATGGCCACATATTATACCAGACCTTGGCCCCTTACTCCACCACTTTGGCGAGGTCGGGGACCATTGTACAGAATCAAGGAGTCCGTAGGATCCAGCAGAAAGAGGCATCCAGGCCACCTCCAGTTTCCTTAGTATGGTGGCAGACCTTGGTTTCACTGTCCCTATCAGCTTTTCCAGTATGTGGGAGCCACACCTTTGTGTGAGGAAATCAAACTGTGTGAGAAAAGAAAGATGATGCTGGGTGTGAAAACAAAACCAACACCCAAACCAAAATCCTACCACCTGCATATTTGAGCTGCCTGAAATTTTCAATTGACTTCACATTTAGCTCCCAGAGCCATGCCAGCAGCTTCAGCTGTGAAGGATGAAGCACGAAAATTCCAGGGAGGCTGTGATCACTTATAAGCGCCACTCAACCTCAGCATCTATTATCACTTAATAAGCCACTGGCCCAAGAGACCCACCATTCCCTGGCAAGTGTGCCAGGTAGAAAATTTTGTGATCCAGAACCAACAAACTCTTTTCATGACCAGCGTGTCTAGTCTGTTACCATTAGCAAAATTAAATTGCTTCATCACATTGCCCAGGGACAACTCATGAATAAGCATCAGCTCTCATTCCAAAGGGAATTTAAACTATGAAGATATATTATTCTGGGGAAGTATGACAATTAATACAGTATAATTCAGGAGTCAACAATATTAATGATACCTTGACAGGTTTTCAATGTATTCATATTCTAAACTTAATAAGAAGATTGTTGTCTATGAGAAGAGTTTAGTCTTATTAGTCAGGATAGGAAGGAGTGGGGACAGCTTAAGGCCACCTGTGGCCTTCTAGATCCTTACATGCAGCTTTTTGACTGAACCCAAATTTTACAGAACAAATCCTTTTATTTTTATTGATATATTTTCTTCATCTTTTGTATTTGTATTTTATTTTTGAAATGAATATATTTAAAATATCAAAGAATGAAATAAGTTTCAATGAAATACTGCTCCCACATTGATTCCACAATAAGAACCTAGTAAGCCATAGAGCGAAGTTGATGGCTGGTATATTCATGGTTTAGTTCTAACTTCCCCAACCTGATCGGTGCCACTACCACATAAGGCTAATTGGCAAGAGTTTAAGCAAATTAAGTTCACCAGCCTGGTTATCACCTATTTACAATGGTGCACTGTATTTCTGTTGAAAGTAGAATTTGTGAATAGTTGCATAGCTTGACAGTACTTTTATGTTCTGTCTGCTTAGCAGTCCATTCTCTCACCAAGAGAATGCTAACAGGTAAAAACAGAATGAGCACGAATGGATTAATAAATTGTGGTACATGTATACCAAGGAATACTATGCAGCATTAAAGAAAGATGGAGACTTTACCTCTTTTGTGTTTACATGGATGGAGCTGGAACATATTCTTCTTAGCAAAGTATCTCAAGAATGGAAGAAAAAGTATCCAAAGTACTCAGCCCTAATATGAAGCTAACTTATAGCTTTCATATGAAGGCTAAAACCCAATTATAGCACAAGAATACAGGGGAAAAAAAGAAAAAGAAAAGAATACAGTGAAAAGGGAAAAGGAGGGGAGGGGAGGGTAATTGGTGGAATCACACCTACAGTGCATCTAAGCAGGGTACTGGTGAAACTTTTTAAATGTAGAATATCAATGTCTTCATATAGTGATTAAGAAAATGCCATGAAGGCTATCTTTAATAGTATGACCAAAATATTTCAGATTGTATATGAAGTCAGCACATTGTGCCCCATGATTGCACCAATGTACACAATTATGATTTCATAAAATTATTTTAAAAAACAGAATGAGAATTGAAAATTGCAATATCTTGTTTCTGCTAAAGATAAGATGACTTGCTTGCTTTGTGATACTGAAATATCAACAAAAGATAGTCAATGCTCATCAACATTATAAAACTTATAAGGACCACAAGTCTTTTAAATTAGAGGGAGAAGTACAAAAGAGTGTGTTTCAGAAATTAAAAGAAGAAAAGTAAAAAATGAAGACAATTCTTTCAAGGAATGAAGTAACTTAAATACTTGGGGGAAAAGGGAAGCCATTCAGTTATGTGAAAATGGTGAAAGAATGCAAGAAGTTGTAAGATGCTTGGACCCTGTATTTGAAAGTACAAACATTTTAAAGTACAAAAAATTGCCTCTTTCAAGAAGAACCATCACTGATTGGCATTAGAACTATAACTAATTAACCTTCAACTTAACAAAATAACTTCATGCAATATTTTAAAAGAAAAGTATATATTATTCAATTGCTTTGGATTGATCAGTTGATACCATTGACTCAGTGCAGGCTTCATACTTCATTCAGGTCCTAACTGAAGATTTTCTTTGCTGCAAAGAGTTACTCACTTTGGGGACTCTTGAAAACAGAATACAAGGAATAATCTTCAACAGCTTTCAAGACAAATGGAATGAATTTGGACTGATTTTGTAAATTTAGTGAGTGTATATACAGACGGTGCACCTTCCACGACAGGAAAACATGAAGTGTTTTTTGCCCAGATAAAAACAGATTAACAGGTCTAGGTGCTCTCATTTCTTTTCATTGTATCTTGCTCTGTGCTAATGCTCTTATTTTTTTTTTTCTCTTAAATTCATTATTTATTTTCCTATTTTAACTTAATATTTTAATCCAAAAGTTTTGGTTTCATAAAGATATTGGACAGAAGAAATTGTGTCTTGAGCATTTTTCTTAGAATAGTTCTGTTCTTTAATTTGAATTAAGGAGGTACAAGATAACTGAAATACAGATTCATTGTGCACTTTGCTTTTCTAAGTAATCACCTGATCCCTTCTCTTTTAAACACTACAATTATAAATCATTACCTTTGTAAGTTTGGTCTTCATAACATTT
>CAUYON010051579.1:0-26508 GCA_963573935.1 Arctocebus calabarensis
CTGCCCCACCCACAGCCGCAGACAGGATCAGACCAAATGAACAGACGCAACCACTTGCCCAATCTCCACCGCTTTATCCTTCCTCAGGGTGTCCAGAAGCCTCACGCTGTCTCCCTGTGTCCCCAAAGGGAAGTTTCTGGGCAGATCCCGCCTGGCAGAGATGCCTGAAGTCCTCTCTTTCCAGTCTCACTGTGCCCAGCCGCAAGGAAGCTGTTACTCGTCCGCCATCTTGCTCCGCCTAGTCTAGGTTTCTATCTGTGCAGGGTGGAATTCTCCAAAGCATGGTTCAGTGTCCTGATGACATGTCATCTGACTTTCTACAGAATGAGGAGGGAGGGATGAAGAGATGAGAGAGAGAGAAGAGAGAGAACACTCATTGTGAAATCTACAGTCATTTATAATCTTATCTCGGAATTGTCATCCATCTCAGAGAAACCCTGGTACAGTGAGGCAGGAGATTATACAAACTTGTAATTACAGAATGTGGCACTCATCAGAGTCATTTTAAGATTAAATACTATAGTCTTCCCTTTGGCCCTATAGATTAATGTATGTCAAAAATGCAAAATGTACATACACTTTCCCAAAGCCCACAACATATCATCTCATTCAAAACATCACCTCAATAAAATAGAATCTAATTATCTTAATTGGACCTAAATCTGGATTATAGGTCTTGTCTTTAGTTTCCTTAGGATAGATCCTCCACTATAGTGTCTCATAACCTACGAAATTTAACAAAGTTATTTGACCCTCATCCACCCAAAGTATAATCACGAGTTAGGCAGAAGAAATCCACAATAGGCATTCATATTCAAAGGGGAAGAAAATGGGAGGCACAAAGTATAATCTCATCCATTTGAATTCTGAAACACTGCCAGGCAAATGTTAGAAGTGCCTGGATTAGTTCTGAATGCCTGGAAAAAATTCCCCTTGGCTCTCAGCTCTGCCATCTGGGTTCTCAGTTTTACCTTCTCAATCATTCTTTTTTCTTTTTTTTTTTTTTTTTTTCTTTTTTTTGGGGGGGAGGGGAAGCACTGTTTGTAGCAGAATAGTTTTCTCAGCCATTCAAAAGCAGAATAGGCCAGGTGGGTGGGTACAGAGACCTCTTTTCACCATATATAGTCTATGTCCCTTTCGGTTTAAGGTAGCAAAGTTTCTTCAGACTTAAACATTTTAAAAGCTTTGCAAGTCTTCTGTGAATCTTATTGAAGTTCACTCAATTCAACAAAACTCACAGCCAACCACAAGTCTTTTCAAGGTAAGAAATTCTTAACTTTGGCTGAGTCTATGCTGGAACATAGTACCCTAATCTTCTTAGGAGCCCTAATGTTTGATTGAGAGGATATATGAAACAACATATGCTTAATATTTTGGAAGAGTCTTTTCAAACTGAATAACAATCTGGAGCACCAATGTTGGTGTTTTTGAGATTCAGATTTTATAATCACACCAAAGGTGCCATTGTTTTTTCATTAGAATGCTCTGGATGTGGTCTTTGCTCAACAGCCACTCATTAAGTTTGGTCTGTTTGGTGCCTAGACAAGTTGAGGATTTTCAAAGTTATCATTTGCATTTTTAAAAAAAGTATTCCTATAATTTGTTTTTTCCCCCCCTCACATGTCACCATACAAACAAGGAGAAATAATGACGTTCTTTCATTATTCTGTTTGGAAATCTTGTTAGTTTATACACAACCTGTTAGGCAATTTCCTAATTTTCACATTATTGCAAGAGAGTATTGCTTAAATTTCTGCTACTACACCACAAAAATCCTGACAGGTTTGTTTATGTATTCATTCCTTCACTTATTCATTTATTTATTCAGTGTTCACAATATTTGGATTTTTGTGCATACATAACAAATGTACATATTTCACAGTACATGTGATATTTTGATACATTAAGATAATGTATAAAATGATCAAATCAGGGTTGTTGAGAAATCCATCTCCTTAAATTTTTTTTTTTTTTTGAGACACATTCTCAAACTGTCACCCTGGGTAGAGTGCTGTGGCATCACAGCTCACAGCAATCTCCACTTCCTGGGTTCAAGTGATTCTCCTGCCTCTACCTCCCAAGTAGCTGGGACTACAGGCACCCACCATAATGTCTGGCTATTTTTTGGTTGTAGCCATAATTGTTGTTTGGCAGGCCCAAGCTAGATTCAAACCAGCCAGCTTAGGTATATGTGACTGGTGCCTTAGCCACTTGAGCCACAGGTGCGAGCCGTCATCTCCTTAAATATTTATCTCTATTTTATACTGTGAACATTCAAATTATTTTCTTCTAAGAATTTTGCAATATGCAATACATTACAATTAACTATAATCACCCCCTACTAATCTGTTTAACAATAGGTCTTATTTCATCTATTTAACTTTAAATAAAATTGTATGCATTAATTAATTTGTACTCACCACCATTACTCTTCCTGGCCTCTGATAATCATAACTCTACTTTCTATCATTATGGAGATCCACTTTTTTAGCTCCCACATATGAATGAGAACATGCAACATTCATCTTTCTGTGCCTGGCTAAATTCACTCAACATGACTTCCCATTCCATCTAAGTGTCTGCAAATGACAGGATTTTATTCTTTTTTGTGGATGAATAATATTCCATTGTGTTGTATTCTATTTTCCTTATGATCACTTAAAGTGATTCCATATTTGTCTATTATAAATAATCTTGAAATAAATGTGAGTATTGATGTCTCTTCAATATATTTGAATATATATCCAATAGTGGGAAGGCTAGACCATATTCTATTTTTATTTTATTTTATTTTATTTTGCAGTTTTGGGCTGGGGTTAGGTTTGAACCTACCACCTCCGGCATATGAGGCCGGCTCCCTACTCACTGAGCCAGAGGCGCCGCCCTCTATTTTTATTTTTTAAAGAGCCTCTGTAAAGTTTTCCATGGTACATGGTTCACTTTTTCGGTATCCTCACCAGTATCTGATATTCTCTGTCCTTTTTTTGTAACAGCCATGTAAACTGAGGTGACATATCTCATGTAGTTTTGAGTTCCATTTCCCTTATTGTTAGTAATGTTGAGCATTTTTTCATATTCTTGTTGGCCATTTTGTATCTTCTGTTTAGAAATGCCTATTTAAACCATTTTTAATTGGATTTTTTTGCTACTGAGTTGTTTAAGGTTCTTTTAGTATAATATAGTTATTAATTCCTGTCAGACAGGTAATTTGCAAATAACTTCTCCCATCTGTGTGTTGTCTCTTTACTTTGTTCATTATTTCCTTGGTCATGCAGAGGCTTTGTAGGTTCACATAATTTTGACTAATTTCCTGGAGCATTCCCCCAATGTTTTCTTCTAGTAGTTTCATAATTTCATGTCTTAAATGTAAGTCCTTACTTCATTTAAGTTTCATTTAAATATATGATGAAAGATAGGGTCAAATTTTATTTTTCTCCATATGGATATCCAGTTTTCTCAGCCAGGAGAAAAGAAATTTAAGAAGATACAAAAAAAGGGAAAGAGATGCCATGTTCATGGAATCAAATAATTAATATTGTTAAAATGTCCATATTTCCCAAAGTGACCTATAGATTCAATCTAGTCCTTATCAAAATACCAATGACATTCCTCCTGGAAATAGATAAAACAATCATAAAATTTATATGGAAATACAAAAAAACTTAAATAACCAAAGCAATACCCAGCAAATAGAACAAAACTAGATGTATCGCATTACCTGACTTCAAAATATACTTCAAAGCTACACAAACCAAAATAACATGGCATTGGCATAAACAGAATGCAAAACCCAGGAAAAAGTGTACAGAACTGTGAAGTACATTCAGTTATTTACAGTCAACTCATTTTTGACAAAGGTGTGAAGAAGACTTGGGAAAGAATATTCTCTGCAATAAACTGTGCTAGGAAAACTGAATAACAATGTGCAGAAAAATGAAACTACACTCCATCTACTTTTACCTGACTCTCGTCAAGGCACTTTAGACTCTCCCTAAGACCTACTGCCCAGTTTCAAAACCACTTCTATATCACAGTATTCTAATTCTAATCACCAAAATCTTTGTTAATTATCTACTGTGGCAAGAAAATTCATGCCAAAGCCTAGCAGTTTAAAACAAGAAAAATTAACTAACTTAAAAATTTTCATAGTTGAGAAATCTAGGAGTATATTTTTTGCATAGTAGTGATTTAAAATTCCTTACACAGTTGAAGTAAAAGATAGGAGATAGATACCAGGAATTGGGGATCATGTGTCAATCTTACAAACTGGCTATCACAGAATCTAAATGATACCAGATGGCTATTCAGGTCTACCTAAAGAAAGGGAAAATATAAGAAACTGTAACAACATAACTAAGTATATGAAATTTTCTTCTTATTAAATATTTTTAATGAGCAATTGGCTTTAAATAATAACATAATATTGATAATAGTATTGCTCATAGAGGCAAGTCTGTTATACTGAATCTAATTTCTCTTTTTCAAATGCCAATTAAACATCCTACCGTATAGATAAAAGATAGCATAATTAAATACTTAGTCTATAACAAAGACAATCTGAGGACTATGAGTAGAGTAAGTTAAATAAAATCTTGAAGGTTACTTGTAATATACTAATGTGGAATAATAACATACCTCGGAGGAAACTACAACAAGTTAAAGTTATATGCACTGAACCCTAAAGCAAAGATTAAAATGACAAAACAAAGAGATATGTCTAATGAATTTTGGGAATAAAAAAGGCAATTACATTCATTATTGAATACAAAATAGCAGAGAAAGAGGAAAAAAGAAACAAAGAACAAAACTGATCAATAGTAAACAATAGCAAGCTGATAGATTGAAATTTATCCATATAAGTAATTAGCTTATAAAACTCTAAATATCACTAAAAGAAATTTAAGATATAAATAACTGATGATATATATGTTTTTCTTAATTCACAAAACCCAATATTGGTTAATACATCAATTTTCTTCACATTTATCTATATATTCCAACATCCCCATCAAAATCCCAGGGAATGTTTTTCAAGAAATTCAAAAGCTGATTCAAAAATTTACTGTCAAATGAAAAGATTCTAGAATAGTCAAACAGAGGTGAAATAGGAGTGAAATTTCAGAATTAGCACCACCAACAAAAGTGCTTCATTCTTGTCAAATGTAGTTCAGGATATGCTTCTTAGTCAAGTTTTTAAATGTCCATTTTGATCATTTTTCAATGATACAAATCTGATTGTTAAGATTCCTAAAGTTAATCTTCTTCCCTATAGTGGAAAAACAATACTTCTAGCCTTTTAATTTTGACATGTTTTCCTTTTCCTCTTTCCTTTTCTCACACTCAAGTATATTCAAACTGGTGCATTACATGAAAATGTTTGAAACACACTCCAAAAAACTGGTTTACAAGATTCAGTACAGCATAGATATGCCATTTGGTGAGATGTTATACCTATCTGTGGTTAATGTAATTTATCTAAATGCACTATCACTTATTTCTCTGTAATCAAGGCAAATCTATATAAAATATTAACTTCCAAGGGTTTAAATATGAGAAAATATAGTCATAAAACATAATACATTCTCAAGGCATATTGATTACTCTCATACTGAGGGTGAAGGGATAAAAGGCTTAATAAAGAAAAAAAGCGACAGAAAATAACAATAAAAAACATTTGTTGGCTTATTTAACATAATGACAAATGAAGCATTTTGTTTTTATCACCTATCAGATGTCAACTCATTTCTAGAGAAATCTAGACATTGTAAAAAGAGACACTAAAAGAAAAAAGTCCACATTGGTGAAGATGTTTATGTAGTCATAGAACTTCAGAGCCTTGGTGCATAAAAACAATATTTACAGGTATGAAAGTTACATAACAGTATTGGCTGAAGCTTGAACTAACCTATGTAGTACAAAGTATTAACTGACAGTCATACTGATTTTATCTGGTCTATGTCAGTGTAAAACAGAAATAAAATATTAGAGAATGTTTCATATAGTTTTCCATCTGTTTAGAATCTTTTACACACTACTTTGTAGAATTTGCATGTGGCAATAAAAGTATGTGGATAGCTCATTTTTTATTGCTATGTTATCTTTTTTAAATTTTGGTCCATATAATTATAGGTTACATTGCTTACATTTGTTAGAAAAAAGTATAAATTGTAGTTGAGTCCTTCACCTAGGAGGTGAGTCATATACCACTCCAGTGTACCCTTTAGGTAGGAGATTACAGAACCCCATCTCCCTTTTCCCTTCTTTCCTCTTCCTTTTCCTGTTTTGGAATCTAATTGTGATTTCCTTTCATGTGGGCCTGTAGTTATTCACCTACTAGTTTCAAATTATTACTGAGTACACAGGGTGCCTGCTTTTCCACTCTTGAAATACTTCAGTAAGGAAAATGTTCTTCAACTTCATTGAGGTAATTCGTAGGATGTGAAGATGGCTTCCTGTAAACTTCCTGTTTTTATGGTTGAACAGTATTCCATGGTATACATATACCATAGTTTATTAATTCATCCATGGGCTGATGGGCACTTGGGTTGTTTTCACAACTTTGTGTTTGTGAATTTAGCTGCTATAAATATTCAAGTGTAAATGTATGATAAAGTGACTTTTTTTATCTTCTGGGTAAAAACCTAGTAATGAGATTGTGAAATCAAATGGAAGGTCTACTTTCAACTATTTGAGAACTCCCTATACTTCTTTCTAAAAATGTTGTGTTAGTTTGCAATCCCACCAGCAGTGTAGAAGTCTTCACTGTTTCCCTGCACCCACAGCAGCATCTGCAGCTTTGGAACTTTATGACTGAGCTTTTCTTACAGGGGTTAGGTGATATCTCAATGTGGTTTTAATTTTCATTTCCTCGATGCTTAGGGAAGGTGAACATTTTTTCTGTGTTTGGTGGCTATTCCTCTGAAAACAGAGGCTGGTTTCCTCTCTAGGTTCTCTATTCAGTTCCATAGATCAGTGTCTCTATCTTTATGCCAATACTGTGCTGTTTTGACCACTACAAGCTTATAGTATAATCTGAAGTTTGGTAACACAATACGTCTGGATTTCTTTTTCTTTCTTAGAATTGCTTTGGTTAATTGGGCCTTTTTTCTGGTTCCATATGAAACAAAAAACTATTTTTTTCAAGTCATTCAGAGTGTGACATTGGTGTTGTAATGGAGATTGCATTAATTTGTAGATCACTTTGTGTAATGTGGACATTTTAACAATGTTTATTCTCCCCAGTCATAAGCATAGTATGTTTTTCCACTTGTTAACCTCTACTGCTATTTTTTTTTCTAAGTTTCACAGTTCTCTCTGTAGAGAGCCTTCATGACCTTTATTAGGTATATTCTAAGGTATTTTGTTTTCTCTGAAGCGACTTGTTTTCAAGGGTATTGTGTCTTTGATTTGATTATCAGCTTGGCTGTTTGCATAAATGAAGGCTGCAGATTTGTGCATATTGATTTCATATCCATACATGTTACTGTGTTTCTTGATCACTTACAGGAGTCTCATAGTTGAGTCTCCAGGGTTTTTCTGGTGCAAGGTCACATCATCAGTAAAGAGCCAATGTCCATCTCCATTTGGATTATCTTTTATCTCCTTTTCTTGTTTTTTTTTTTTTTTTTAACAAGTGAACAGTTTATTAAGAATTAAACAAAGGTATGATGTGATATAGTACAAGCAAGACATTCAAGATAGGTATAATAGTACTACTCACACAAAAACTTAAATTTCACCTCAAAAAAAAATCACAGGACAAAAGAGAAAGCAATTTCACTGTTATAAAGTAAGATATTTCATGCACAGTATTAACTCTGTGCCCCCCCCCAAAGCCCAACCTCCAAACAAACAAACAAAAAACTATCTGGGAAGATTGCCATGCCTACATATTAACCACAGTATAATCATTCATGGGAAAACAGTAATTAAGCAATGAATTAAATGAAATAACAAAGCTCAAACTATCATAAACTCATAGACCACAATGATTTTGCAAGACAAGCAATTCCAGAAATCTTATAAACAATAAAAAAAGAAGAAGTATTTCAAAATCATTCTACTTGATCTGGATACACCTGATAGTGAAATTGGAGAAAATATATTGTTTTTTTGTTGTTGTTGTTGTTTGTTTGTTTTGTAAAGACAGAGTCTCACTTTATTGCCCTCAGTAGAGTGCTGTGCAGTCACAGCTCACAGCAACCTCCAGCTCTTGGGCTTAGGTGATTCTCTTGCCTCAGCCTCCCGAGTAGCTGAGACTACAGGCACCCACCACAACGCCCGGCTATTTTTTGATGCAGTTTGGCCAGGGCCAGGTTTGAACCCGCCACCCTTGGTATATGGGGTCAGTGCTCTACTTGCTGAGCCACAGGCACCACCCCGAAAATATATTGTTATAAAGGGAAATTACAAACATGTTTCCCTTATAAATGGGATGCAATATCCTACACAACATATTGACAAGTTGAATTAAAAAATTAATGTGTAAGTAATATACTTTGGTCAAAATTGAATCCAATTTATATGACAGTTAGTCACTATTTTCTTTTCTTTCTTTTTTTTTTTGGTTTTCTTTTTCTCACCCCCTCCCTCCTTCTCTGTTCTGCTCTCTCCTTCCCTGAAGCCCCACTGTGTCATTGATTTTCATTAATTGTCCTCAAATCAAAGTTGAATACATAGGATTCATGCTTCTCCATTCCTGTGATGTTTCACTAAGAATAACGTGTTCCACCTTCATTCAAGTTACTATAAATGCTGCAAAGTCTCCATTATTTTTGATGGCTGAGTAATATTCCATTGTCTACATATACCATAGCTTACCAATCCACTCCTGGGTTGAAGGACATTTAGGCTGTTTCCACCCTTTAGCAATTGTAAACTGGGCTGCGATAAACAGCCTCGTACAAGTGTCCTTATAATAAAAGTTTTTTTTTTTTTTTTCCTTCTGGATAGAAGCCCCACAATGGGATTGCAGGATCAAACGGGAGGTCTAGATTGAGTTCTCTGAGCTTTCTCCATATTTCCTTCCAAAAAGGTTTTATTAGTTTGCAGTCCCACCAGCAGTGTAAAAGTGTTCCTTTCTTCCCACATCTGCGCCAGCATCTACAATCTTGAGATTTTGTGATATAGGCATTTTCACTGGAGTTAGATGTTATCTCGAGGTGATTTTAATTTGCATTTCTCTAATAATTAAGGATGATGAGCATATGATCTCATATATCAATGGGGAACAAAGATGAATAGAATATTCTCTAAAGATGACAGATGAATGACCAGTAAGCACTTGATAAAACCTATCCACTTAAACATTGAATTTGATGAGTTTTGACAAATGTATGTGATTGTTTAATCACCACTACAGTCATGACGTGGAACGTTTCCATCCTTCTAAGAAGTTTCCTCATTCCCCGTGAGATCAGTCCTCCCCACTCCCACCCTTACCCAACAACCACTTACCTGCTTTGGTTTTGTCCTTTCTAGAATTTCATAAATTATAATCTGTAATATATATATTTTTGGAGCATTTTACTTAGATTACAGTAGTCCCGGCTCTTAACTGTGGAGGATATGTTTGAGGACTCCTAGTGGAAGCCTGAAATTGCAGATAGTATTAAGCCCTATATATACTACTGTGTTTTTCTCTTATGCCTACATACCTATGGTAAAGCTGAATTTATAAATTGGCTTAGTAAGAGATTAACAGCAATAGACCAGTCACTCCTGTGATCTCAGCACTTTGGAAGACTGATGCAAAGGATTGCATGAGACCAGGAATTTGAGACTAGCCTGGGCAACATAGCAAAGTCCCTCCTCAACTAGAAAATGAAAATATTACCTGGACATAATAGAGCACCCTTGCAGTCTCAGCTACTTGGGAGACTGAGATGTGAGGATCACTTCAGCCTAAGAGTTCAAGGTTACAGGGAGCTATGATCATGCTGTTGTACTCCAGCTTGATTGACAGAGGGATAACCTGTCTCAAAGAATAACAGTAATAACTATTTGTAAAACATGACAGTTATTACATTATACTGTAGTAAAAGTTATGTGAATGTGCACTCTCTCTGTCTCTGAACTTAGGTAAGAATTCAGTAATCATGTCTTATTTTGTTAATATGCAGTACTTTTGGACTATGGGTAACTGAAGCTGCAGAAAGTGAAACATGGTTAAGGGGAGAATATTGTTGTGAAATTCATCCATGTTATTGAATATATCAGAACTTTGATCCTTTTGAATGATGGGTAGTATTTCATGGTTTGGATATACCACAATTTATGTGCCCATTCACTGGTTAACGGATATTTATTTGACTGCAGTGAGTGAAGCTATGATGCTCTTATAAAACAGGTCTCTGCGTGGACAAGTGTTTTTATTTCTTTTAGCTAAATATCAGGCAGTGGAATTGCTAGGTCATATGATAACAGTGTGTTTAACTTCGTGAGAAACTACCAAACTCTTTTCCCAAAGTGGCTGTCTCATTTTGCATTCAAGTCAGCAGTGTGTGAAAGTCCTAGTTGTTTCATGTCCTAGTAACACTTGGTATTATTGATCTTTTTAATTTTAGACATTCTATTGTATTTTACTTTCATTTTTTAAAACAAGACTAATGAAGATTAGCATTTTTCATGTTTAGTTGCTGGCAGTATCTCTACATTGGTTCGTATCTCTGTGCCCATGGTTAGTAGGGTTGCTTGTTTTACTGGGGATATAAGAGTTCTTTAATAGTATGGCTAAGTCTTTATCAGTCCTTTATCATTTAGTATATGTTTTAGATTCTCCTACTCTTAACTTGCCTTTACTTTTCTTACCAGATGCCTTTACTTTTCATCTTGCCTTGCCTTTACTTTTCATCTTCTTTGAAGGCTGAAAGTTTTTATTTTGAGAAAGTCCAATTTTTTATTTTTAAAATATTTTTTGGTGATTTTTTTCCTACTGAAGATACTTTTACTTAATCCAAATTCACTGGTCTTTTCCAGTGTTTTCTTCTAATATTGTCTTTCTTCAATGTTCCATATTTTAACTCTTATACTAATGTCTGTGATATATTTTAATTAATTGTTACATAGGGCAGAAAGTGTGTATTTTTTTTTTCCCACATTTATATCTGAATGTGCTAGGACTCTTTCTGAATTTTCTTTAATTAATCTATGTGTCCTTAAGCCATTACCACACTGTCTTGATTATTGTAGCTTTATCTTTTTAAGATAAAGTCCAATTTTGTTCTTCCTTTCTAAAATCATTTTGGCTATTCTAAATCCTTTGAACTTAGGTAATAAGAATTCAGTAATCATGTCAGGTATTTAAAAAGAAGCCTACTGAGATGTTCTTCTTTTTAGGACCTGTCCACTTTTTATTATACATAGGTAACCAATAACCAGCTTATCTAGATGGATAAGACCCTGGAAATAAAGATAAGTTTTTGGTATTTGCCCCACTTGGAATAAAAACCTGATAATTTAAATTATATATAAGCTAAAGATTTTAAAAAATCTTTGTATTTTTAGAAATGCCAAAGCCAGGATTTCTGAAGAAACTTCTTAACCTTTTTGTGTTTTTTGTAGTTCTATGTTTATCTTTTTCTAAATTCCAGCTTATTCTGTAAAGCTCTGTATTAGTTTTTTGGTCACTCTTCCAAATACCCTAAGCTCCTAATAATCGTTTAACTGGGGTCAATCCCTAGAGACAAACTACTTGTTTTCATGTACCTCTAATACAGCTTTCTATGTTAACGTTTTTGTGATTGTTCTCACTAATTTGCTTCACTTGAGCCATGAATATAGTTTTTTTTTTTTTTTTTTTCCCCAGTTGATCTGTTTGGAAATCAAAGATTTAAAAATACACGAGTAGCTAGCCAGAAAATTGCTTTAACAGACATTTATATAATTAAATTATACTTATAGCTTGAAAACAAAATTCTAAGTTAAAATTTATAAAAAATTAGAGTTGTGTAATTATAATGGAAAATTGGAATAGAGGGAATTTTTTCCCTTCTCAACTCCTGCTTCATTCTTGCTGCTCTCAGTCCTATTACTTTTTCGGCCACAACATGTTTTTAACTTGAGAAATAACGATTCTTACAGTCAAAGTCAATCTTACAGATAGTAAAATGTGACACCACCACACATTTTCAAACTCTGCATCAGTATGATTTGCCTATGTTCTTAACAGTCTAATTTTTTAACATATCCTATTCTTGAATTGCAGTATTCACAATGATGAATTAACGGATTAATCATTGTTATTTTTAATTAAATGATATAGGCATGATGAAGAAAACTAAGAACTTTTGTGAAAAAAGGGTGTTTTCTCAGTAAATAGTTGATAAGTGTTACAATTCATGATGTTTTTAAACAAACTAATTTGCCATGATTAACATATCACATAGCACCTACTTTTGTGTTCTGTTTTCTATTTTAGGTCACAGTGTGAGAAACATCCAGGCCTTTGCAGTTCTTCAGAATGCATTTTTAAAAGCAAAAACCAGCTTCCTTGCCCAAATCATCCTTGATGCCATTACGAATATTTATATGGCTGACAATGCCAATTATTTCATACTAGAGTCACAGCACACACTGTCACAGTTTGCAGAGAAGATTTCTAAACTCCCAGAAGTACAGAACAAATACTTCGAGATGTTGGAGTTTGTGGTTTTTAGCTTAAATTATATCCCCTGTAAAGAACTTATCAGTGTTAGTATCCTCCTGAAGTCCAGCTCTTCTTACTACTGTAGCATTGTTGCCATGAAAACACTTCTTAAGTTTACAAGACATGACTGCATATTTAAAGATGTGTTCAGGGAGGTGGGCCTGCTGGAGGTCATGGTAAACCTTTTACATAAATATGCTGCCCTGTTGAAGGATCCCACTCAGGCACTCAATGAACAAGGTAAAGCGTTTTCCACAATTTTATTTGTATTTGATAAACGGGTCCGGGGAGGATGTTTGTCGTGTTGCCTTCCGTTTGGTTATGGATTTGAATGGCTTCCTAACGTGTATTATCATGGCGTCCATAGTTGACCTTTATATTCAGCCTCTGTGAGGGAATTGTGAAAGGAGAGCCTGGAATTCTGTCACTGTAGTGGAGGAGAGTTTGAAGGAAGGTAAAAGCTGAAGAAGAATGCACATGACTCACGTTACTACTTTCCGCTTCCCAGAGGGAATTTTAAAAATCTTTTGGACATAATTGCATTATTATTCAATTAATTATTAGTAGTAAATATAATTCATTGTGTAGTTACCTCAAAATATGTTTTTAGTAGTTAGAGAGCACAAGCGAATAAGTATTTAATAATGTTGAATACATGCAGGTGTTATCACTAGGTACCTATCTGATAAATCTGATAAAAATATGGTGGTATCTGGCAATTAGTAGGTAAAATGTGAATTAATATAAGTTGAATAAGTAGCATTATCCATAAACTTTTTTTTCCTTTCTGATGATTTAAATAAAAGTATCATTTTCCTCTTTACCTCATTATTAGGAAACCAAACCCCCTGTGATAAGGAACTATATGTATATATATATTTCTCCAACTTGTTGCCTTTTTGTTTTTTATGTCTGTTAGGTAACTGTTTCTAGCCATCCCAAAATAAAATCTGTTAACATTGATTTTGAACCTACTTTTGCCAAATGTTAGACACATATGTTATATTAAACGAAATTCTTAAAAGTGAATCAAGAAAAAGTAACCTTCTTGTTTTTGTAATTTGGACCTTTGAACCTTTTTTCAAAGGGGACTCACGAAATAATAGTTCAATTGAAGACCAAAAACATCTGGCTTTGTTGGTTATGGAGACCTTGACAGTGCTTCTTCAAGGATCAAACACAAATGCAGGTAAATAAAAAAGCCACATGCACAGATTTTGGGAGGAGATTACCTGGTTATATCTTCTCTGGAGATTCTCAAGTCTGAAGTCCTCATGCCACTTCAGAGTAAACACTGTTGAATCTATGATGGCACATTCGTGTCCCTAAGAATGGAATACTTTTGACCAAAAGAAGTATTTTAATGATAAAATATATAACATTGTTACTATTTTGAAATGTTTAAAGTGCTTTTAATGCCTTATGTTTAAAGTATTCTTTTTCTAATTTTTGACTATAGTGTAGTGTTATGCAAATAATTTGCTTGTTTAGATTTTTTCCAAAACATTTGCTTCATATGATTAAAAAAAGATATTTAGTACAATGTTACAACCCTTAGGAAATACTGAAAAATGATTCTCTAATAAAACTATCCCAGGTAAATGAGATTTATTAAATTTTTTATCTTTAGCCTCAGTTTTTTTCTATCCTTGTTTCTGTCATTAACGGAACAAGGCAACAAGGTCAATACAGCTTCAGAGAAATAAGTGAGGTGGAGGTGAGTTCAGATTAGTAGGCTGATCCTTGTAGTGAGTCTAAGTCACATGCTTAAGATTCAGCCCGTAAGATTTGTGACATCCTTTGATTTCACGAAAACTGTGATTAGGTACGTCCTGGTAGCCAGTGAGGGCCAATTAGATAATCATAATGGTAACATTTTTTAAACACTTACTACGAGCAAAGCACTTTTTAAGTGCCTGAGATTACACAGCTAGTAACATCTTTCTTAATGAGGAAAAGAAAGGCTATGGGAAAAGAACTGTGGGAAAATGTCTGGCATTTTGGGAGATGTATTAAGTAGAATTCTCCAATCCCTCCCCCTGTCACCTCTGGATCTTGGTCCCCAGCCTTGTGTCCCTCAGCTGTAGACTGGTACTGGGCCACGGCCCCCTTAGGCCCTGGGCCCACAGATCATCGCCTGAGCACCACCTCCTGTCCTCTGTCCCTTCCCACTCTAGTCTGTGGAAAAACATGAAACTAGCTCCTGATGCCAAAAAGGTTCTGTCCCTGGCCTTTAGGGACCAGGCCACACACCAGGGGACGAGCAGCGGCCAACAAGCCAAACTTTCCCTGTATCTACAGTCACTGCCCACGGCTGGCATCCCCTCCTGATCTCAGCCTCCTGTCTCATATGCTCCCACCCTCACCCTCACCTGCGGAAATACTGTCTTCCCTGAAACCGGTTCCTGGTGCTGAACGGTTGGAGACCACTGTTCTAGGTCATGTCGTCAAAAGCTAACTTGCCAAATAAATTCTATGAGGATATCTCTATTTATGTTTCTGAGTACCTAAGGCAACTGGAAATAAGATGATGATGTACTATACCATAGGCAGAATGATATTATGCTGCCCGTTAAACTTCACCATTCTCACTGGCATCAGGAACTAGTGTCATGTTTTCCCACAGACTAGAGTGGGAAGGGACAGGGGACAGGAGAACGTACCTAATCACAGTTCTCATGTAATCAAAGGATGTCACAAATCTCATGGGCTGAATCTTAAGCATGTGACTTACACTCACTACAAGCTTATATAATTCTTATAAAGTTAGCAAATAGGAAGCCACTAAATAGAACTGTGGCTGCTGCAGCAAAATGCTCTGTGAGTTATTCACTCAACAAACATTAATTGGACAGTAAGAGGAAGGCTATTTGATATAAACTATAGTAAAGATGTACACAAGGTGTTCTAAAACCAAAAAGAGTAGAAAAATTAGTTAAAGGAGATATTAATTGTGATTTAAGTCACTTCATGCTTTTTTTTTTATACTCAAGAATGACTATTTGGTATGAGAACAGTGCCATCACTTGGAAGCTGGGCCTCATAGACGTGTGTCCCGTTGGGTTGCCCATGAGCTGTGTGGCCTGGGCCTTCCGTATAGTAGGGTTGAGTTTTAAGTCAGTCTTTGTGAAGGCTTTGGCGGAGTGCTGTGACTGAGGCTTTCTGTTACAGAATTTGTCTTTTTTTGTTTTTGTGCTCTACCTGTGTGCCTAAAAATTTTAGTTCCTTGTAATTTTTCCTATGGTAAAATATTCCATTCCTTTCTTGTGACTATTTTGAAAGCCTCGTTCACCTTAAGTCTCATTTATTTGGGGTACTGTTTGTCTGATAGCCTGTTACGCAAGTTGATTTCAGTTTTAGGTCTCTTGATATCTCCCTGTGTAATTTCTGAAGGTTGTAGATTTGGAGAATTTGGATGTGGTGCACATATGAAGGTGTTAATCATGACTAACAAAATCTAGGGAAAATGTGCAATGAATTTGCTGGCATCCACAGTGTAATTTTAGATTGTAAGATAGTGAAACAGGTGTAGATTTTATATATGTTCCTTTAATTTAGCATACCTACAAAAAGATTTGATTTCAATTCAGCTGACTTGTCTCAGAACATTTTAAGTTAGTCCACGTGGTACTTTTTCTCTGTCCTTTAAGGAATTTTTCGAGAATTTGGTGGTGCAAGATGCGTGCACAATATAGTTAAGTACCCTCAGTGCCGGCAGCACGCGCTGATGACGATCCAGCAGTTGGTGCTCTCTCCAAATGGGGACGATGACATGGGCACGCTCCTGGGGTTAATGCACTCAGCCCCACCAACAGAATTGCAGTTGAAGACTGACATTTTAAGGGTAAGTTTGATAAATGTGTTTCTACTCTTTTTTATTATAAAAACTTCAGACTCTTTTAAAACAATTTATATTTAAACTAGAGAGAGGGAAATTTTAAAAATCTAAATTTGTAAAAAATCCTTACAACTTTACAGATGAAATCTGGAAAAATCCCAGTCGTTTGTGTCTTTCAGTGTATATTATTACTGATAAAACTTTGCAATAACTGTCTTGGCTTACAGGAATTATGCTTTAAATTAAAAAGTATATTCACGAAGTATAGCACCTTAATAAACACTTAACATATATATTATCTAGCCAATTAAATTTGCTCATTGTTTTATCCATCTGTGAAGTAACAGGTTGTGTACAGCATTATACACACCTCTATATATATGTGTGTATGTAATGGGTATTCTAGTAGATAACAAACAGTATAGTGGAAGTTTTACATACACTTTTATATCACTTACTCCTTCCCAATCTTATGAAATGAGTAGCACCTTATTTGGCAAATGAGAAAGTTTAAATTTAGAGAAATCATATAGCTTGGATATGTTTATGGAGCTAACTGGTAAGCAGTGGACCTGATCGTACATCTCAGTACCACGCTCTTTCCACAACACCACTGTGCTTTACATTTACACACACACATTCTCCCACGTTACTGTAATCACTGATATTTCTGTCTAAGAATTTTTTAGAATCAAACTATAATTACAGTTTCATTTTTAATTTATTTACAAGTGAATTTAGAAATGAAAGTAAGGGGTAATAGACAAGTAAAGGATATTAAATAGGCTGGGCATGGTGGCTCAGCCTGTAATCCCAACACTCTAGGAGCCAAGGTGGGTGGATTGCTTGACCTGATGAGTTTGAGACCAGCCGGAGCAAAAGCAAGACCCTGATCTCTACTAAAAATAGAAAAACTGAGGCAAGAGGATCGCTTGAGCCCAAGTTGGAGATTGCTATGAGCTGTGATGCCATGGCACTCTACCCAGGATGACAGCGGAGACTCTGTCTCAAAAAAAAAAAATAAAATTAATAATAATAATACAGAATCCAATTTAGCCTTTAAAAAGAAGTAAACAAGTAAGTAAACAAATTTACTTGTTCAAGTGAACAAATAAATGAGAGAGGAGGAAAAGTTCTTATTTACTGTTGAAAGTCAAAGAAAATTACTATTTTGAACTCTCAACAATAATTGATTCAGGTAGAAGTCATCACTGGCTGCTTAAGATAGTCAATGAAGGTTTGAGGGATGACAGGACTTTTTCATAGTTTTAAATTATGTCCTTAAGAGATACTTTTTAATTTTCACTGGTGAAACACTAGTTTTACAATCAATTCTACTTGACCAAAATGATCAAAGTTAACTTTGCCAGTGATGGGGCAAATGAAGAGTATGCTCCTCCTGATGAGAAAGGCAGCCAGGAATTCAGCTGAGTCTGATCATTAGAAAATATCAGATACAGCCAAATCGAAAGACTTTCCATGAAATAACTGGCCTGTGCTCATGAAAAATGGCTCAGCGCCTGTGGCTCAACGGGCTAAGGCGCCAGCCATGTACACCTGAGCTGGCCGGTTCGAATCCAGCCCGGACCCACCAAACAACAATGGCGGCTGCAACCAAAAAATGGCCGGGCGTTGTGGCGGGCGCCTGTAGTCCCAGCTACTTGGGAGGCAGAGGCAAGAGACTCGCTTGAGCCCAGGAATTGGAGGTTGGTGTGAGCAGTGATGCCACGGCACTCTATCCAGGGTGACAGCTTGAGGCTCTGTCTAAAAAGAAAAAAAAAAAAAAAAAAAGAAAAAATGAAATGAAAAATGACTCCGGCACCACTTGAAAGTAAAGAGGCTGAAATCATTAGTGAATGTAGTACAAGGCCCTGAATTTTCTTTTCCTGAAGGATATTATTGGGATTTAGCAAAAACACAATTAGGCCTGTAGGTCAGATAATTGTATTCTTTCAATGTTAATTCTCTGATTTTGATCACTGTTTTGTGGGTCAAGAAGAGAATTCCTTTCTAGGAAAAACATGGAAGCTTTTAATGGTAAAGGGGATTGAGTGGAGAAAGAGATCAAGTACAGTGTTAACATTTGGGGAGTGGGTGGAAGGTATCTGTGAATACTTAGAGCTGTTTTTGTAATTTTTCTTCAAGTCTAAAATTATGTTGGGATAACAACAGGTAGAGAGCTAGAAGCATCTTACCCTGGCCTCCAAGGCCTTGGTGGCCACCTTCCTCCTCTCCGACTTCCCCTTCTAGTGTTCTTGCCCGCAGGTAAGGACAAAATAGTTTTCCTCTAATCTCTGTGTTTTCAGCTAAGACTGACCACTGTTGCAAAAAACAGATTAACAAGAAAAAAACAAATGGAAGATTATTAACATGTCTACCTCATGCTTATACAGGAGATGCCCAGAGAAAAATAACTAATTCTCAAAGTGGTGACTTACAGCTGGAGCTTGTACGGGAATTCTCCTCACCTTGTTTTCAAAGACCTGCAGTGGCTGCCTGACACTGCAGATCGCAGTGACCACTGTATGTTTTTTCCCCTAAACATACGTATATACACGCCTGTGATAAAGTTTAATTTATAAATTAGGCATAGTAAGAGATTAACAACAATCATAATTAACAATTTACAGCATCCCCACTCCTCTACTTTCAGGCCATTATTAAGTAAAATAAGGGTAACTTGAACACAAGCACCAGGGCTCCTCCATGGTGGCTCTAATAATTGACTGACCAGTGGGGGATGTGGATGTGCTGGACAAAGCGAGGATTTACAGAAGCACGGGACTGTGTGATATTTCACCATAATACTCAGAATAAAGTGCAGTTCAAAACTTCCAGATTGTTTGTTTTTGAAATTTTTCATTCAGTATTCTCAGACCAAGGTTGACCGCAGGTAACTGAAACTGCAGAAAGCGAAGCCTGAGATTAGGGCGTGGGGAGACTGTCATGTAGCATCTTCAACAAAGGGGAGATTTTTAATGACAAGACAAAGGGAAAGGACTCTAGGGACAAGCAACAACAAATTGTGGGGTGCAAACAGATGGTAGATAAAGGTTAGTTTATTATGTGCATTCCTCTGGTGTCTTCTGCAGGCTTATAGGGGTCTGGCTTTGTCTTCCTGTGATGAAACTTTGTCCTTCCTGGTAGAGAGAAGAAACAGATCCCTTTGTAAATTTATCTTCTTCAGGCATATGGGGTGAGGACAGAGAGCTTTTCTTTACTTTTCCCCAGTTGCCTTTATCTCAGAGTCACCCTTACACCATAGTTTTGCGTTTGGAGGTGGCTCAGCCTGGTCTCCTACACCTCCCACTCCACCACAGGTGTCATAAGGACTGTCACTTCTCGTAGTTCCTTTGGTTTTATTCAATTAAATTTCACATCAACAGTGAAAAATTAGCTCTTTATGTTACCGTACATTTTGGCATAGTTTGATGGAGTACAAGGACAATTTTAAATATGCATTTTGTTTTAAAATCAGGATTAATCTAACCCCAATTTGTCTTCTAGACAAAAAGGAAATCTGTGTAGGTGTCAATATTTAAAGGATATTTGTATATTTGAAGGAATTGTTGGGAGAAAACAGATGGCTTCAAAAGATGTCAATGGCATATATTTTTGACCATCTGTTTTGGCATATATTTTTCTCCTTTTTTGATAACTTGTTAATTGGATCTTTAAGATAGTGGTAGGTAGAACCAAGAAGAGGTATTGACTGACTGTGGTTATGAGGCAGTGTTGTTCTGGTTAATAATTGACTTTCGGGCTGGAGTTGGGCAGCAGAGGGCCCTAATGTGTTGCATGTGCAGATTGCCCTGGTTTAAATCCTCCCGCTGTGGCATGGTCCAGGGAAGTGATGTGCTACTGGATAGTCATTGGGAAGAGATGTGCAGCAGCCAAGATGTGCTTATTTAGACCATGCACAGTGGTTCAAGTCTGTAATTCCATCTACTCAAGAGGCTCAGACGAGAGGGTTCACTTCAGGCCAGGAGTTTTAGACCAGCTGGGTAGCAAAGAAAGACCCCTTCTCTAGAAAATAATAAATTAGCCTAGTGCGGTGGTGCTTACCTGTAGTTCAATTATGTGGAATGGTTGGGTGGGAGGATCTCTTGAATCCATTTGAGGCTGCAGTGAGCTATGATCAAGCTTGGGTGACAGAATGAGACACCATCTCCAAAAATCTAAAAATAAGTAAATAATGTGTTTGGTTGTAAATTTATGTAACTTAATTTTCAATTTTTGCTTGTGTGCTTAACAAGTAGCCCACAAAATTTCTAAATATATGGCAGTTGACTCTTGAGGACCAGTGTGAGGCAGCTCTGGCATTCTGCTTTGAGGGCACAAAGCAATGTTGGGAGGCGGTATAGAGAAGTTAAGGTCTCAATTTAAATTTCCACCTTTGCTCCATTAGGTTGACACATACCACAGACTTTGTGATTGAATTTGTAATTATTAATATTTGTGTGCAAACCTGAAATTTCATGATATATCATACTTTGTAAATCTGCTGATGCATAATTTTAATTGTATGTATCATTTAGGCAAATATAAGAATATGTAGCTGAAAATTTTGTCTAATGCAGCATCCAGATATTGTAATTTTGGTGTTTGCTACTCATCAACATTTATTCATGTAAATAGGAAGTGAAATTATTCATGATGTTGGAAAATTTTCAGATACTGAGATTATGCTGTGATAATGTCATAAGAGCCAACAGATAACAGTTTTGAGGAAGTAAGAGCTTGGTGTATCTGGAAGTATGTAATATAATAGAGCATTGGACTGAGGATTAATAAGCAGTGGTTGTTCTAACCTCTGTCATAATCCTACTCAGTGATATTTTGTACATGTTCCTTTAACTCTAAACTCACCCTTCCTCACCTATAAAATAATACTTGTCATAATTTTCTCCCAATGTTTTGAGTATTAACGTGGGTGCCAAGCTTATATGGCAGGCCCTTTGCTAAGGGTTTTACATGCATTTCCTGTGAGGTTAGTTAATATTGTTACTGTTTCCATTTTACAAGAGGAAACTGTGACACAGAAAGATTAAGTAACTGGTATGGTAAAATACTTGGTAATGTAATTTGACCCTCGGCACGCTGGCTCTAGCCATTGCACTTAATCTCCAGGCTAAATTATCGGATTTTTTTTTTAAGAAAAAAATTTTTAAATCTTTTGTTGGTATGGGTTAATATTGTGTATTTAAATATATTTTATTAAATTTTACAGGACACAGAAACCAAATACTATTTAATAAGGAAATTTATTGGTTGCAGAATAATGAAAGAACTATACTGTTTTTACATTTTATTACACACAGATTGTGTATTTCTTGTCTTTTAAGACATAGTTATGTACAATAAAATCCTTATAATTTCATTTCTGAAGCCAAACATGTGAAAAAGGTTATTATGCTCAACCTGTATATATATATATACAGGTTGAGCATAATCTTCAGGGTGTGTGTGTGTGTGTGTGTGTTATATATGAGAAACATAAATGAAATTTGTGTTTACACTTGGGTCCCATCCCCAAGATACCTTATGATGAATTAATATATGCAAACATTTCCAAAATCTGAAAAAATGCGAAAATTAAACTTTCTCATCCCAGGCATTTTGAATAAGGGATACTCAACCCATACGTACCCATATTCATTCTTCAGATACCATTACAAATGCATGACATCTTTTAATAAAATCACTTTTTCAAATGTAACAATTGGGATGATTATAAATTATGTATTAAGTAAAATTAGATGCTCTTCGTGCTACAATTAACAGAAAAAGAAAGAAAAGGAGTCCATTGTAGCTAAACATATCAAATTACTGTTTGGGGCAGTAAAGGTTAAGTGCACGGGTAGAGAAATTAGACCACCTAAATTAAGTCCTGCCTTTACCATTGTGTAAGATGAATAATCTTCAAGTTGTAATTGTACCACATTGTACCTCAATTCCTCATCTATAAAGTGGTAATAATAATGGTACCTAACACATTAGATTGTTGAGAGGGTTAAATAAGTTAATGCATAAAAGCACTTAGAATGTCTAGTCCAGAAGAAGTGCTCAGTAAAAGATCAGGTAATTTTGTAATGTGTTTTAACCCAAGTTGAAAGTATGACAGTTCAGAAAATAACTGAAAGTTATTATAGTTTTTTTCCTGCATTTACTGTAGGTTTTATTTCTTAGAGCCTGCAGGTGTCTGGGGGAGGAAATGCTTTCAGCCCTCAGGCTGCAGTTGACTTTGCAAGGGAGACTGTCTAATAACCTCTAATGTCCCTTTCTGAAGCTTGAGATTGTGGTCACTGTCTGTGAATCAGAAGACCTCCAGTTGTGGTTTCCCTGACCATCTCTTTGATCCTTCCTAGAATAAATCTGTTCATATACACATAAAGTCACTACTTTTCATGATTGTGTAAAATGAGAGGAGTATGTATTTTACTTATGTGATAACTGAACCCATTGATGTCATTATTAATAAAGACATTGGAAAAGCTTTTTAGCCAAGATTTGGATATAGCCCTACTCAATCAGATTAGGAAATGTGTGATAGTGTTTTTCTAAACTTATCTTCTGTCTTTAAATGGCATTTTTTAATTAGCAGAATATTTGATATGCTTTATAGAGCTGCTAATTGAGTACATATCAAAAACATTCCTATCAGATGTTCATAGAATACATACTCCTTGATATCTGTGCTTGACAGTTTTCCTTCTATAAAAAATTCAAATTATGTTTGTTTTTGTATGTTTTATCTTTTTTCCCTGTAGGCCCTCCTGTCAGTCCTTCGAGAAAGCCATCGTTCAAGAACAGTTTTTAGGAAAGTTGGAGGATTTGTGTACATTACATCCTTGCTTGTTGCCATGGAAAGATCTCTGAGCTCTCCCCCCAAGAACGGCTGGGAGAAAGTGAACCAGAACCAAGTGTTTGAGCTCCTCCACACTGTGTTCTGCACACTAACTGCAGCAATGCGCTACGAGCCGGCCAACTCTCACTTCTTCAAAACAGAGATTCAGTATGAGAAGTTGGCAGATGCCGTTCGATTTCTTGGCTGCTTCTCAGACCTAAGAAAAATAAGCGCCATGAATGTCTTCCCCTCAAACACACAGCCATTTCAAAGACTTTTAGAGGATGACGTGATCTCCATGGACTCAGTGTCACCCACTTTACGGCACTGCAGCAAACTCTTCATTTATCTTTACAAAGTAGCCACAGACTCTTTTGACAGGTAGGCCTCTATCCTGTCCTCCCAGTTATGGGGTATGCTAAGCTTGATTTCAGCATTAAGACTTGAAGTACAAGTTACACATTAGAAAAGGAAAACAAATGGGGCGGCGCCTGTGGCTCATCGAGTAGGGCATCGGCCCCGTATACTGAAGGTGGCGAGTTCAAACGCCGCCTCGGCTGAACTGCAAAAACAGAAAAATAGCGGGGCATTGTGGCAAGTGCCTGTAGTCTCAGCTACTCAGGAGGGTGAGACAAGAGAATCACCTAAGCCCAAGAGCTGGAGGTTGCTGTGAGCTGTGTGACACCACGACACTGTACTGAGGGCGATAAAGTGAGATTCTGTCTCTAAAAAAAAAGAAAGGAAAAAAAACAAATGAATCTTTTCTCCTATTTGCTTGAGTAGTGTCCCTTTATTTTTGAATATTACTGTTGCTCTCGTGGCAAGTTTTTTAGCATAGACACCTGTGTATTATTTGTGACTTTGGGTTCAGTTAGTTGTAGCATTCATTGAAACAGTTTCAGTGAAGCTTCTTTTAATGGCAGTGTTTACTATTTTCTCTTTTCCTTTTTAGCATCAGAAACATTAGGTAAATCTGGACTTACTGATATTTATTATCAACAGAACATGTTATAATTATTCACATTTCCAGATGTTCTGTGACTCTCCACATTTCATAACCCTCAAAAAATGATAGAGCTCCTTTCCTTAAGAAACATATCAGTTTCTTGAGTCCCCAGCCCAAGAGCCTGTCAGACTCATTTACTCCCTCATTATACAAGCACTTAATAAAAACCTGTCACATGCCCACTCATCTTGATAGGCGTTGGGGATGCTGCTCTGGACAGGACTGTCTTGGTCCTTGTTTTCTTTTAGTTGAAATGTAGACACTTGCATGGTCAATTACTGTATCATGACAGAGTCTATGGTGGGAGGTGGAGCCACTCGTCTTATTCTCAGTGCAGTTCTGAGAATAATTAATTTCTTAATTAAGGTGTCACTTTGAAAATAAAGTAAGAGTTAATCATGCTGCTAATTTATGTGCAAGTAGTATTGCTTTAACCATTATTATAGTTTTATTCATAAAACTATATGAAAATATAGTTGTTTTAAAATTTCCCACACAGACAGCTCAAGTAATTACTGGATAGAGCTTTTAATAAGTTTTGTATCCTTTATGGTGAAAGAACTACTTTTTAAAAATATTTGCTAAGATAATTCTTGCTTCTTAATAAGATTTCTGGGTGCTTACTATTTAGATTTGAAAGTCAAAATAATAGAAGAAAAGTTGTAAGAAATTATATTTTAAAATCTTTTCTATTTTTCCCTATCTGAAAGAAAGATGCCCATATATTAACTCACAGGAAAAATGAGACAGTGTAGTGCCCTAGGAAAAAGCAATATAACTGTGTGTGTTTAAATGTAACCTGTTTTCCTCTGAATTCTACTTACTCCAGGTAGTGTACCTCATTTGTAGTCACTTTGTCAAAAAATAGGGCTTTGGATAAAACTCTGTTCAACGACTGTGTTGCGTGTTAAGGGGGGACGGGCGTCTCCCGGGCTGCTGCGCCTGTCACGCAGCGCCTGTGTTGTCGTCTTGGTCCTTGATCCTGCGGAATAGGGAAGATGTTCCCTATTAAACCTGTACTGGCATTTCTTGTGAAACTAACCTGTAGCCAGCATGGTGTTCTCTTCTTCTAACCTCTCTAAACCCCCTTGTCTATTTTGTTGTCTGTAGTCGTGCAGAGCAGATTCCTCCTTGCCTGACAAGTGAGTCTTCTCTCCCCTCTCCCTGGGGAACACCAGCTTTGTCCAGGAAAAGGTACTGATACTATAAGAGAAACGTCAGTCTATTTGCGTGTGGTTTTTTTTTTTTCCTCTGCTTACTTAATATGTTAATGTGGTCATTGTGTTTTATAACTTTAATTCTTTTTTTGGCTATTTGATTTTTTTTTTCTTTTTCGGTTTTAAAAGTACCAGTTTTTCTTTAATATGTTTGTGAGAGTAAAATAGGTTGATACTATGAAGCTATGAAGAAGTTTGTCATCCATCTCAATTATTTAGACTAAACTACACATTTTGCTTAGAAGGCATGTCTTTTATTAAAAATAACTTAGTTATCTGAGAACTTAAAGCCTCTTAAGTAAACTACTTTTCTACCTTTTTCTTTCTTCTTCTTTTTTTTTACTTTAAATGTTAGGATAATTCTTTGGTTTGTATTGTTACTCTGAAATGAACTTCATAGCACTGGAAGGAAGTGTGTATTTTCTCTGTCAGATTCAACCAGTTGAAGTCTGCTATTATAGAGATTTATGAAAAGCTAAACTTTGTACAAGTGAATAATAAACCTGCTTCACCTCATTCTTCCATCAGTTCCGTGTAAATCTCCAGGTTTATCTAGTGAATCTCATGTACTAAACTTTCAAATTTTTTTAAATTGTAGCCATTTGACCAAAAACTACAATGAAAATCCATTTAAGAGTCCGTCTGAGACTTGTACATAAAGTGACCATAGTCCACAGTCAGCACCAAACATTTTCCTTCCTTCTCATATTTTTCTCATAACCAAGAATAAGTCTTTAACTTTTATATAAATATTCTTCCATTGTTCCTTTTTATTTATTTATTTATTTATTTTATTTTTGAGACAGAACCTTAAGCTGTCACCCTGGATAGAGTGCCATGGCATCACAGCTCACAGCAACCTCCAATTCCTGGGCTCAAGCGAGTCTCCTGCCTCTGCCTCCCAAGTAGCTGGGACTACAGGTGCCCGCCACAACACCGGGCTATGTTTTGGTT
>CAUYON010051580.1:0-37378 GCA_963573935.1 Arctocebus calabarensis
GATTAATAAATTGTGGTCTATGTACACCATGGAATATTATGCAGCCTTAAAGAAAGATGGAGACTTTACCTCTTTCATGTTGACATGGATGGAGCTGGAACATATTCTTCTTAGCAAAGTATCTCAAGAATGGAAGAAAAAATAACAATTAGCTTTAAGGGAGAAGTACAGGCGGTGCCCATAGCTCAGTGAGTTGGGCGCCAGCCACATAAACCAAAGCTGGCCGTGGCCGGGGCCAGCTAAAACAACAATGACAACAGGAACATCAAAAGAAATAGCTGGGTGTTGTGGTGGGTGCCTCAGCTACTGGGAGGCTGAAGCAAAAAAATCATTTAAGCCCAAGAGTTGAAGGTTGCTGTGAGCTGTGACTCCACAGCACTCTACCCAGGGTCGCGTGTTAGACCCTATCTCAAAAAAAAAAAAGAGAGAGAGGGAGAGAAGTACAAAACTCCAAGGGAAGAATTGTTCTCATTTAATGTCTCTCCAGGCCTGATAATTTCAAAAGTTATTTTCTTTGCTTAAATCAAAAAGGACAGAAAACATGTGCACTTAATGGGAAGCCGGGAAGGGGTTTATGTTGTACAAGCAGCTTCCAAGTGGGACCAAGTGGAAGACCAATTTTCTTGCGTGCAAGTGGGTTCTTTGCAGCCCAGCATTGAGGTTGAACAGGGTGAAGAGGGCTGCCAACTGCAAGGTCATCTCTCCTTCAGATTTGGGAACCAGATAGAGGGTGACTCAATACAGTGGCACCAGCTGTCACCTACCATTTGTGAATTCATTTGGGGAAGGAGAAATGTGAATGGTAGCAACAAAGACATTCCCACTCTGGATCTTGTAGGTAGAATTGCCCTGTCACGCGGGCGTCCCAAACTGTGCCTGGTGGTCTGAAGACAACTACTACTTTTCCTAGACAGGAAGCTCAGTCCCGCTGAGCTTGGGGTCGGGGGTGGCCCTCACTTTTCCTGAGCATCAGGCAAGCCAGGGTGGAGAGTAGGGGAAGCCAACCGCGCTGCACTTAAACCAGCATTCCGAACTCGTGTCCGAGAGCGGCAGAGGAGCGGCTGGGAGAGCAGGAAAGGAAGCCGAGTGACGGTGGGGAGGAAGGGCTCAGCCAAGCGGCCTGCAGCCGTGAGGCCTGCAGCTGGCGTGGGGCGGGGGAGATTAGGCACCACCCGGCGTGCAGCCGTTGGCCAGGAGAATTTGCGTTTCTCCTTGGCAGCAGCAGCAGACTGCACGCACTCCCTTCGCCTGCACACACACAGACCACTTTAACCTTGGCAGGCAGCCCTGCGTCCTCTCTCTTACTTCCAACCCCACCCTGCCCCGCCCAGCCCCTCCTGGGCTCCCTGGTACCCGAAACCGGGCCGGCCGTGCACAGCTTCCCAGTCTGCAGCCCGAGCCACTGTCACGGCTGGCCTAGCCAACTTGGGGGGTGAGGGGATCAATCAAACCCTACCTTCGAGCCTATACGCGCGGTGGCTATGGCTGTAATCCTAGCACTCTGGGAGGTCCAGGAGGATTGCTTTAGGTCAAAAGTTTGAGACCAGCCTGAGCAAGCGTGAGACCGGGCGTTGTGGCAGGTGCCTGTAGTCCGAGCTATTTGGGATGCCCAGGAGTTGGAGGTTGCTCCCTACCTAGGGTAACAGAGTAAGACCTCTGTTTCAAAAAAAAAATAAAATAGAGAGGGCGACAGGGTGAGACTCTGTTTCCAAAAAATAAAATAAAATCGAGAGGAGAGAGAGAAGAGAAAGAGGAGAAAGGAAGATGGGGAGGAGGGGGAGGGGAAAAGAGGAACAGTGGAGAGAGAGAGAGAGAGACACCAGGCCCGCCGGTTTGTTAGCCTCTAAGAGTTCCTCCTAGCGCACCTCTACGTGCTTGATTGTGGATTTGCTGGGACTGGAGCTGGAAAGTTCCGACTCAACACGTTGTTCTGTCCTGAGGCCCAGACCGCGCGTGAGGCTGCCTGTCCAGCGTCTCGGTGCCCATTGACCGCTGGCTCACCCCGGGAGGGGCCGCAGCCGGCGCTGGACTCTCGCAGCGCCTGGCAACCCCACCGAGGTTGCTTTTCCCATGGCACACCTCCATGTTGATCTGGCTGCCTAGACTCTCCTCCGTCCAGTTGCAGCTGCCCTAGCTGGCGACGGAGGCACCACTTACTTCCCTCACCCTGGAGGTGGGGGTGGGGGGAGAGGATCCGTCGAAAGCCGTGGTTCCCCTGGATTCAGATCGCGTTTCTCAATAACCCGCAGGTGTTACCTTCTTGAAGTGACCTTTATGAAGATGTTCCCTGTGATGCTTGTCATGGTTTTCCTTGGGCTTTCCTTCCAGGAAAGACGAACAAGTTTGCAGAAGATGGTACCTGGGAAGCAGGGGAAGTTTGCAGCCACTTAATTCCAAAAGAGGGGTAATCCTGTGTTTGCAGTAGCTGCCATGGTTTTGAAGCTGCGCCCTGGCAGGTGATAGTGGTGGTGACAGCGGCCTGACCTGTGGGGTCAGTGGTAGTTGTTCCTACTGGGACTGGAACAGGAGGAAAAGAGGGCTCCCTTGTCGGAGACCAGTACAGGAGCCGCCTGCAAAGACGCCAGGAGTGGAGGACGGAAAAAGCTAAGGGTTCCTGATTACTTGATTCAAGTTCGGAGAGACATGTTTTCCTTTAGTGATATTTATGTGCGTACTAGTGAGAAATGCTTAAATATCTATAAAACTATTATGCATCTGATCTCCTTTTTTAGATTAATCCCCCCCTTATCCACGGGGGATGCATTCCAAGACTCCCAGTGGATAGTACCAAGCCCTATGTATACACAGTGCAATGGGAATGTACAAATAAAATGCTCTCTATATTTAAAATCTCCTTATAGTTGGTTTGTTTGCACCAGAATTCTAACTATTTCTATGTGTTGCACTAGGTTAATAATACCTTTTGGGGGCAGTTGGGGGTCTGGCTGTGTTGCCCAGGCTGATCTCAATCTCCTGGGTTCAAGTGATTTCCTGCCTCAGCCTCCCCAGTAGCTGGGACTACAGGCAGATAATACCCTTTAATTCTGCTTTCATCTAAAACAGACCCTGCCCCTGTATTCATGTCATTTATTTGATAAAAGCTTATGTTTATAAACTTTTCAAATTCTAGATTTGGTCAAAATTGCATCCTCATCTTGTTGAATTTATTAACTGTCCCTCAATTTTCCCGTAAATTGGTGATTAAATCCAGAAGCTGGATTACTCTGGTTAAATTTCTTTACTTTTTCTTTTTTTTTTTATTTTTGAGACAGAGTCTCAAACTGTCCCCCTGGGTAGAGTGCTAGCTCTACAGCTCATAGCAACCTCCATCTAACTCTTAAGCAAGTCTCTTGCCTCAGCCTCCAAAGTAGCTTGGGACTACAGGCGCCCACCACAACGCCCAGCTGTTTTTTGGTTGTAGTTATCATTGTTGTTTGGCAGGCCCCGGCTGGATTCGAACCCCCCAGCTCCAGTATATGTGGCTGGCTTCCTAGCCACTTAAGCTACCGGTGCTGAACCTCAGGTTAAATTTCTAAGCAAGAATACCTCATCAGGGGTGTTGTCTTCTTCTTACTGTATCACCTCACCATGCACATCTTGTTTTATTGTTATTGATGATTGATCGGTATTTCCGGTGGTGTCATCCTTTTGTCTAATTTATTAGCTGAAATTCTTTTGTGAAGAACTTTCCCCATCAATGCTTGATTTATCAGAAAATACAGATAGAAATTTCACATATAACAATAGAACCAATACTGATTATCATAACCATGTTGTGACAAACTTTTATTATACAAGTGCTACTATGGTTCAAGGGATGTGCCTGAATTTGTGGTTTATCCTAATCTGTGGATTAAAGAATGATGGGAAACTTTTCCTTTTTTTTTTGAGACAGAGGCTCAAGCTGCTGAGTAGAGCGCTATTGCATCACAGCTTACAGCAACCTCCAGCTCCTGGGCTCAAGCGATACTCCTGCCTCCACCTCCCAAATAGCTGGGACTACAGGCACCTGCCACAATGCCTGGCTATTTTTTTTTTTTTTTTTTTTTGGTTGTTTGGTGGGCCTGGGTTGGATTCAAACCCGCCATACATGTTGCTGGCGTCTTAGCTGCCTGAGCCGGGAAACTTTTTCAAATGCAAAAAACCAAAACACAACAGCTCTACTTTCTATATATGTGTTAGGAAATTCTTTGTTTATCTTATCACATTTTCCACAATGAACAGTCATAGTTTGCTAGTGAACAGGACCCAAGCTTATTGTTTCCCTTATTACCATATTCCTCTGTTGTTCTTATGCTGATCCTACTTTAAAAAGATATCAATTTGACACTATGGAGGTATAATTGATTATTTTGGTCTCAATTTGATACTGTAGAGTTGTAACTGGTTATATATTGTACTCAAAGTCTGTAAGAATTAAAATACTCCTAAAAGGGGTAGAATTAGGTTGAATGAAGAATTTTCTTGGCATAAATAGTACAAACGTTTTATTTGTTTATAAACTGCTACAATATCTCCTTTGGACTCAGGCAAGAGGGACCCTGCACTGAGCTTTGACACCTTGTCACATTTTTTTACATCACCAACACCAACATTGCTTTGTTACAGGTACTTGCTGCCTCTGTCTCTCAGCATGACCTAAAGCCCTAAACACTTACTCTCTTGTAACACTGTTCACCAAGGGAGTGATTTTCCACATCTCTTGACCTATGCGCTCAGAACACAAGGCAACTGGGTCTGAAAGCCATAGGAGTTTGTGGGTTGTGTGCTATCAAAGCAGACACTGTTCTAATTAGAGGAAGAACTTGAAAGGAGGAAGCACTTCACTTAAGAAAGAAAAAAACACGTAATTTTAATCTGCCAAATCTTTATGCTTGACAACACAATTGCAATAGCCCCTTGCCTAATTGAGGTATTGCTATTGTGAGCATCCATTTTCTTGCTTCTTTTCACATTCCAATTCTATTCCAAAGGTGCTTCAGATTACTATGATCCTTACCATAGTTGCACAGGACATCTGAGAAGCATTTTGCAATACTGAATGATATATACTATTCTTAAATTTGGGCATATATAGGATTAGATGTAACAAGCATCAGTGCTGTCAGTACAACATAAATTATGTACACATTTTAATTATAATAACTAATTAGTGATTTTGCTAAAGTGAAGGCTAAAAAACATTAATGCAATATGTATGCCTTTATTTTATTACTCATCTCCAAGTCACCAGCTCATCATCAGAACATTGACAAATGTGTGACCATCACACTTAATTTTCTTGACATTTTGCCAGTTTTGGTTTTTTTAGAGATGAGGCCTCAAACTCTTGGTCTGAAGTGATCCTCCTCCCTCAGCCTCCTAAAACTGTACAGGCTCCAATTTTTATCTTAGAAAAAAATAGAGCTTTCAACCAATTTTAAAAGTTTAATGTTATGAAAGTACATTTGTCAAGCTAGGAAGACAGAGAATATTTTATCTGAAAGTTTATTAGCTCAATTTATAATTTAAATGTTTAGATATAGGGTATTTGAGCCATCCTTTGCTTTTTTGCTTTGGGCCCTGAACTACTGTAATGGTTTGATTTTAAATACCAAGGACCTTGATATTTTTGAAGGCCTACTTGTTTATTACTTTTCTGTTTGGACTCTTCAGGCTAGTAAGTCCTATAACCATTAATACTGTTTTCTCTCTCTAAGGTATATGTGGCTTTTCACTTTATTTTCATCTGATGCTTTCACTGATTTGGATTTAGCAAGCTTTTAGTCCTAAAAATATTCAACAATGCAGTTAAGAGGCCAAATGACGTTATGCATGAAACATTAAGTTTTGCCACAGAAAAGTGATTAGATGTGAGGAAATTATTTAGTCAGTACAAATATTTCTCTGGCTTTGTACAGTAAAAATTTTACTAATAGTAAATAGTCTTTCTTAATAAAGTTTCTAATAGTCCTGGCAAGGACAAGGAAGAATAACATCTGTTGCAATACCCTACTTACATGTAGGACAAATAATCTGGGAGAGAGGTGACTTGACCGCTTTGGGAGGTATGAGGTGGAACCATGAATGCTTGACGATAAAGCTCTATTTAGAATTTTTTTCATATTAATGCAAATTCTGTAGAAAGAAAGGAATACATACCTAGGAAATATAAGTGTCTTGTAAATACTTTGAAGATGAGAGAAGAGAGTAGTTTAAAATGTAAACTGTGTCCCTATTTTCATCATCTTCATCCGAATTAGTCAATAGTGGCACTTTATTAGTATGAACCTGGTAGGCGTCAAAAGATGATGTATAGGAAAGTTGCCACACCAAAACACATGTACAGAATTCCCAAGTCATACATCTCTGTTTCACTTTAATATTCCTTGGCTGTTTGCCTCATTCTAAGTAACACTTCTGTGGAAAATTTTTGACTATATATTCTTTGTAGCATATACTTGAAAATATTCTATCTGTTTAAATCTGCTTCTAGGTTATTTGTTTGCTTGGTTTTTTGTTTTTTAGACATGGTCTTGCTCTGTTGCCCAGGCTGGAGTGCAGTGGCATGATTATAGCTCACTACAACTTCTAATTCCTGGACTTCAGCAGTCCTCCTACTTCAGCCTCCTGAGTAGCTGGGACTACAGGTGTGTGCTAAGAAGGGACACAATTCAAGAAGGAGAGGGGGAGAGGAAAACCTGGGCTGCTGAACTAGGAAGTCTGGAGAGCCCATAAGAATGTCATTATGAGGTAACTTAGGTAACAAATAACCAATAGAAAGAGACAATAATCAACGACCAATAGAAAAAGGCAATCAGGGTGGCGCCTGTGGCTCAAAGGACTAAGGTACTGGCCCCATATGCTGGAGGTGGCAGGTTCAAACCCAGCCCTGGCCAAAAATTGCAAAAAAAAAAAGAAAGAAAGAAAAAGAAAAGAGCAATCATACCTGAGAAGTAGAGAGGCTAATGAAAGACTTGTGGTCATTTTCAAACAGAGAGAGTATTTATACCCCCGCAGGCTTTTGCATCTCTGTCTATCTCACCTTTTCTCCTTCTTAGAAAGACCCACTTCCAACTCTCTTTGGAAGTACTCTAAACTTTCTCTTTGTTGTTCTTAAATAAAATCTCTCTTTGTTACCCTGAAACTTGTGCAGGTTACTTTTGTTTTCTAGCCACACTGCATGTGCCATTCCAGTTTTCAGTTTCCATTCACTTTTGCTTTTGATTGCCACCATGCTTTGGTTGGACTTTCTAGCTCAGCTGAGTAATAGAACCAGGTCAATTGGGTTCAGGAAACTAGAAACCCCAACTCCCAACATGTGCCACCACAACCCAGCTAATTGTTATTTTTATTTGTTTTTTAATTTATTTAATATTTTTAGAGACAGGGCCTCACTCTGTTGATCAGGCTGGTCTCAAACTCATGGCGTAAAGTGGTCTTCCCACCTTAGTCTCCAAAAGTACTGAACTACAGGTTAGGACTACAGGTGTATACCTTGTACCTGGCTAATATTTTCCTTTTTTTTCCTTTTGTAGAGGTAGAGGTTTTTCTCTGTTTCCCAGGTTGATCTCAAACTCCTGGCCTCAAGCAAATCTTTCATTTCTCAAATTGTCAGCATTACAGGTGTGAACCACCACACTCAGTTGTTGAGAATATTTTTGACTTCAGGGAACCAGCCCCTAAGAAAAGACTTGGTGATCCCAGGGTTCCCTAGGAACTACTAGTCTGTGTTACAAGTTTTCACTATAGGAAATACTTTTCTTATGATTGGTATTAGAAAAAAAAATTACTTTATTCTCCACAGAAAAAAAGTCATTTTACATTTTTATTGTTTGAATTACAATATATAGTCATAGTATAGTCATAATTTTTTTCTTTTTGAGACAGAATCTTACTCTGTCACCCCGGGTAGAGTGCCGTGGCATCATAGCTTACAGCAACCTCAAACTGTTGGGCTCAAGTAATCCTCTTGTCTCAGCCTCCCAAGTAGCTGGGGTATAGGTACCTGCCACAGCACTCAGATTATTTTTCTATTTTTAGTAGAGATGGGGTCTCACTCTTGCTCAGGCTGGTCTCAGACTCTAGTGCTCAGGTGATCCACACACCTTGGCCTCCCAGAGTGCTAGGATTACTAGGACCATAGGCATGAGCCACCACCCCTAGCCTCAATTTTTAAAGGCAAACTCAAATGTTTATTATAGTTAAATGGTCACTTTGTTTATGATTTCCAGGAATAACTAGCCCTGGGGACATGACAAAAATGTTGTTTTCATTATATGGGAGTAAGCATATTAATTATTAACTGTCAAAATGTTAACACTGTCATTTCTTTTTTCAGACCAATAATGGGATTCCTTGCAATGCTTCCATATCTCATTTCAGGTCTCACTGCAATATCATGGGAGCACTATTGTTCTTCTTGGAAGCCATTTACAGTCTATAAGTTAGAAAGTTATACTTCCTCAGAAACTTCTTGAAATCTATAAGTTTAGCTGAAGATGGCTTTTGTAATCTGCATATGACCCAACATTTTTGAAATTGTGACCAGGACTGATTGCAGCATCAGGAAAGAGGAATTTCCTGCCTCTGTGGTTGGGCAATGTAGAGGGTGGGGCAGGGGCCAACCCCCCGAGGCTGCAGCTCAGTGGGTTTGCCTGAGACTCAGCTCTGGGAGCTAATCCAGTATCTTAGGGACATAAAGGCTGTCCTGAAGACAGTTTGGTCTGGTCTAGGTTACCTTTGGAGTTTGCTCTATTTCCCCAATAAGCAGGCTCATTCTCTGCAGTTGGAGGGTTATCATCTAGCAAACATTTGTGGGTGGTTAGAATACTTTTCCCAGTCAGTCTTTTGGAAGCAGTTAAGGCAACCAGACATTTGGTGGAAAAAGCAAAGAAGACGTGAATACCAAGAATCTGCTTTGTCCCAGGGAATTTTGAATAAAGGAAAAGGTTTTCTACCTTCCTTAAGGCCTTGTGAGACACTTGGAAAGTCTGGTCTCCCAGTGCGTACCTGCTGTGGTTCGAATGTCCCCTTCCAAACCCAAATTGAAACTTAATACCCAGTATGGTGTTGAGAGGCGGGTTCTTTGGAAAGTGATTGGATCAGAGGGCTCTGCCCTCAGGAATGGATTAATCTATATACGGATTAATGGATTAATGGGTGTCATTGAAGTGGAGCTGGTGGCTTTATAAAGAGAGAGACCTGAGTTAGCATGTGGCACGCACAGCCCCCTTTCCATGTGATGTCCTTGTGCCATCTCAGGACTCTTCTGAGAGTCCCCATGAGCTGAAGACTGTCAACAGATGCAGCTCCTCAACTGTGAGCTTCTCAGCTTGCATAACCATAGGAGATAACTTCTTTTTCTTTATAAATTACCCAGTTTCACATAATCTGACATGAGTAATGGAAAATGAACTAATACAGTACCCATGGTCCAAGATCTCCTTGGAGAGATCCTTTAAAGGGAGATCTTGGATCTAACCTCTAGAATTATAACTTAACAACAAAAACATTAAAATATGGGTAGAAAAGAACTTGTATAGACATTTTTTCTGAAGATGATACACAACTAGTCAACAAGCATATGTAAAGATGTTTAACAGCATTGGTTAGGGAAGTGCAAATCAAAACCACAATGAGGTACCACACTATCCCCAAAAGGATAACTATAGTAATTTTTTTTTTTTTAAAGAATGGAAAATACCCCAGCTCTCTTAAAGCCGGTCAGACCCCTTCCTACTCCCATCACCAGAGTCACCCCCCAACTGGGGGGACAGTCTGATTTGAGTCAACACCTTTTCACTATGGGAAGACCTCCGGGGTGGCAAGATGAAGCTCTTGGACACACCCAGCAAGCCAGTCGCCCCCCTGCCCCTTGTACCCCCATGCCACTGCCCTTCACCCAGCTGCCCTTCGTGACCACTCCAGAGACCCTGGTCCAGCCTGGGACACCTGCACGCCGCTGCCGCTCACTACCTTCATCCCCTGAGCTCCCACGATGTAAGGAACAGCACTGCCAGGTCCTGGTCCTCCGCGCAAGGGCCCCTCAGCTGAGGAGAAGATGGAGTGTGGGGCAGCAGCCCTGAGCCAGAACTCCCAGGACCAGCTCCCCAACTGCCTCTGGCCGTGTCCGCAGACAACTTTTACAGCACTTGTTCCTCGGCCTCCCAACCCTGGTCCCCTAGATCAGGATCTCCCCTCAACAACAACCCCCCAGGTGTGGTGATTAACTCCCCACAAGGCTGGGCTGGGGAGCCCTGGAACTGGGCCCAGCACAGCCTGCCCTGGGCAGCAGCCTTGGAGCGGACAGAACCCTCGCCGACCCCTTCAGCTCCCCGGGATCCCGACGAGGGGCTGCCCTGTCGGGGCTGCTGTCTCGGCCCCTTCAGCTTAGGCTTCCTGTCCATGTGCCCCCGCCCCATAGCAGCTGTTGCCTGCTACCTCACCCTGAACTGTGCGGCAGATAGTCGCCTCTGCCACCGAGGGCACCACGCCAAGCCACTCACGACCGGCCTGCAGCTGCCCAGGGCGCGGTCTTAGCAGTGGGGCCTGTGTTCTCAGGCCTCCAGCTTTGGCCTTCAGGACACCCTGTGAGGACAGAGTGTACTTGCCGGACAGTGCCAGCCCCAGATGGGCTGACTGACTCTTCTCCCCGTATAGGGGAGCCTCGGTGTGGACTTGAGGGACAGAGCACTTCTAGTCCAACCCTGGGCTTGTTGTCCCTTGGGGATCACTGAACCAGACACAGCATTGCTGACACGTGAGACTAACACTTGCAATTATTTAAAAATATTTCAATAAAACTGCTTGACTGGCTCTGGACTGAAAAAAAAAGAATGGAAAATAACTAACACTCTGGGAGGCCGAGGCAGGTGGATTACCTGAGTTCACAGGTTCAAGACCAGCCTGAACCAGAGTGAGACCCTGTCTCTAAAAATAGCTGGGTGTTGTGGCGGGCACCTATAGTCCCAGCTACTTGGGAGGCTGAGGCAAGAGAATCACTTGAGACCAAGAGTTTGAGGTTGCTGTGATACCATAGCACTCTACTGGGGGCCACAAAGTGAGATTCTGTCTCCAAAAAAAAAAAAGAAAGAAAAAGAAAAAAAGAAAAGAATGGAAAATAAGTGTTACAGAGGACATGGAGAAATTGGAGCCCTATACATTGCTGGGAAAAAACAGTTTGGCAGGTTCTCCAAAAGTTAAACAAGAATTATCATATGACCCAGCAATTCCACTCTTAATATATTTCAAAGAATTGAAAGCAGTGTTCAAGGAAAAGCTTGTAAATGTACTTTCATAGCAGCACTGTTCATACTAGTCAAAAGGCAGAAACAACTCAAATGTCCATCAAACAATGCGTAGACAAACAAATATGATAAATACATAAAATAGAATGTCAGCCTAAAAAGGAAGAAAATTTTGATATATGGATATATCTAGAAGATATAATCTAAGTTAAATAAGTAAATCATAAAAGGACAAATACTGTATAATTCCACTAGAGTACTTGTGATCGGAGAGACGCAGAGTAGAATGGTTTTTGCTATGGCTGGAGGATGGACAATGGGGAGTTCATCTTTAATTGATTCAGAGTATCAGTTTGGGAAGATGAAAAAGTTGAGATGGACAGTCGTGCTGGTTGTCAAAAAATGCAAATGCATTTAAATGCCACAGAACTGCACATTTGAAAATGTGCAGAGAAATGTGCAAAAACATTTGAAAATGGGTAAAATGGTAAATTTTGTTATGTGTATTTTATCACAATTTAAAACAAAGAAATGGAGTACTGATGCATACTATAAGGTGGGTAAACCCAGAAAATATGCTAAATCAGTTCTCAACCTGTGGGTTGTGACTCCTTTGGGGATCTCTTGCATATCAGATATTTACATTATGATTCAGAACAGTAGCAAAATTACAGTTATGAAGTAGCAACAAAAAGAATTTTATGGTTGGGGGTCACCACAACATGAGGAACTGTATTAAAAGGTCGTGGCATTAGGAAGGTTGAGAACCACTATGCTAAATAAAGGAAGTCAAACAGTATAGGTCATACATTCTCTGATTCCATTTATAAGAAACATCTAGGTCAGGTAAACCTGTACAAACAGAATGCAGACTGGTGGTTGCCAGAGCTGGGGAGAATAGGCTGCTTGAAGAATATAGGGGTTGATGTCTTTGGTGTGATGAAAATGTTTTGGAACTAGATAGAGATGATGGTTGCCATATCCTGGTGAATATAATAAATGCCATTGAAATGTGTGCTTTAAAATGGTTAATTTTATGTTATGTGAATTTTTTTTTTTTTTTTGTAGAGACAGAATTTCACTTTATCGCCCTCAGTAGAGCGCCGTGGCGTCACACAGCTCACAGCAACCCCCAACTCCTGGGCTTAGGCAATTGTCTTGCCTCAGACTCCTGAGTAGCTGGGACTACAGGCACCCGCCACAATGCCTGGCTATTTTTCTGTTTTGCAGTTCTGCAGAGGCCGGGTCTGAGCCCTCCACCTTCCATATATGGGGCTGGCGCCTAATTCAATGAGCCACTGGCGCCACCAATGTTATGTGAATTTCACTTCAGTGAAATTTTTGCCAGGAGAGGCTGCTCCAGGGCCTGCAGACCAGCATGCAAATCAAGAAAAAAAAAAAAGCTGACATCCATCAATGCATGTGGGTATCAGCTAGCTGGGAGCCATGAAGAGGCACCTGTGGTCTTGGACCTCAGCCTGCCTTACAAGGCAGGTGTTAATCATGTCATCCTTCTCTGAAGCTTTGGTTTTATTTTGTTCTTAATTATGTACTGTTTTCCCTAAAATACTTAATTAATAAACAATTAATAGCAGCACTGTTCATAGTAGTCAAAAGGCAGAAACAACTGTCCATCAATTAATTAACAATTAATAAAACATTAATGTACTAATATTTTCTTAATTGTTATAGCCAGTATCTCACCTTCAGAGCTAAGATGTCTGGGAAATCAAGGCAAGGAACTGTGTGTTGCAAACAGCATACCCTGCAGAGAATGGAGCAATAGCTGAGAACAAAAGAGAGCTGAAAAGTTAGGTAACCTCTGGAAAAGACCCAAGGACAAGCATGCATTCAGAGGTTTGATGAAAGGCTGGACTTCCAGCAACCACTGAGATGTGATATATGGAAATTAAAGACTAGAGAACTCAGGGCATCCGATTTACATTGAGAAACCCACACACAGCAGACACCTGACTGGGGAGTGGAATTTGGAAAGACTCATGGCCCAGAGCATGATATAGATTCCCTCGGCTCCAGCCCCTTCCAACCCCGATAGGAGTGTTGATTCTCCATCTGGGCACCTCCTCTCCCAGGACAATGTCAGGAGAAATGAATTCACTTAAGGGTCAGACCAGTGTCTCCACATCCAGCTTGCAGTTCTTGCCTAGTTGGTGGCACTTGTGGGTGAAGAGTGAAATTCCCAACATTGTAGGGGAGATGGTATAAAAAGAAGCATAACAGCAGCCCCCCTGAAAGGTGGGCTTGGTGGAAGCCTTCTCTTGGTCTTTTTGGAGGCACATGTGGGATTTGGCATCTTGCCCTCACATCAGGAACATGAAGCTCTCCAGTGTTCAGGACTGTTGACGATGACTTAAAAGCACCACTGGGAGACCCATGCAGCCCAGGCTCTGTAGGTGGAGTTCAACTGTAGTCACAGTGGAATTTCTGGTGCCAAGAACACCACTGACACATAGCAGGTGATCAGAAGAACTGTGTGCAGCTGAATGAGTGAGAGGTGAGAGAGCTGACGTGATCCCAGCTACAAATTAAAAGACCTCATTAAACCTAACTTTTCAATGAAGCGTGGAAAGGAAAGCTAGTCTTACTGAGTTGGGATCCAACTCCATGTCCATTCAAGATGGCAATATCATTACAATCCACTCAAGGGCTTTAGTTTTGTTTTTAATACCTCTATTTTCAGATCCTAGGACCATCTTAATGGTCCCTAAAAATTTCCAAAATAGGAAAAATGTCATAAAAATGACTTAAGAAGATTGATATTGTTCTAGTTGTTTCTTGGATGCTCAACAAGCTGCAACAACAGCTTCCTTTTTAATAATAGATAAGCTTCTGCTGTGGGAATTGATTTCTAAGTATAACCTCACTGGGCCACACACTGCGAAGGTCAGATAGGGTTGAAAGGATTATGTGTGTGACAGGTGCCATGTCCTGTGAGCTCACCACAACCCCAGAGCATCAGTCCTACTTTGTACATGCATAGGACTGTGAGAGAAGTGGAGAAATTCCTCTAGGCCAGCAGTGGTGGTTCATGCCTGTCATCCTAGCCCTCTGGGAGGCCGAGGCAGGTGGCCTGCTTGAGTTCAGGAATTTGAGACCCACCTGAGCAAGAGTGAGACCCCTCTCTACTAAAAATAGAAAAACTGGCTGGGCATCATTGTGTACACTTGTAGTCCCAGCTACTTGGGAGGCTGAGGCCAGAGTATAAGGCTGAGGCCAGAGGCTGAGGCTAGAGTATGAGGCTGAGGCCAAAAGTTTAAGATTGCTGTGAGTTATGATGATGCCACTGCACCATACACAGGGTGACAGAGTGGGACTCTGTCTCTAAAAAGAAAAGCGGCTCAGTGCCTGTGGCTCAAGTGGTTAAGGCGCCAGCCACATACACCTGAGCTGGAGGGTTCAAATCCAGCCTGGGCCCGCCAAACAACAGTGATGGCTGCAACCAAAAAAAAAAAAAAAGTAGCTAGGCACTGTGGCAGGCACCTATAATCCCAGCTACTTGGGAGGTGGAGGCAGGAGAATCCCTTGAGCCTAGGAGTTGGAGGTTGCTGTGAGCTGTGACGCCATGGCACTCTACCCAGTGTGACAGCTTGAGGCTCTGAGAAAGAAAGAAAGAGATAGAGATAGAGATGATAGAGATAGAGATAGAGATAGAGATAAGAAGGAAGAAAGGAAGGAAGGGAGGCAGGGAGGGAGGGAGGGAGGAAGGAAGGAAGGAAGAGAAAGTTTCTTTAAATAGTAGTGAAATAGCTACTGGTAAGTATGCCTGACTCTCATGTACCATCCATCGGCTTTGTTACCCACTGACTCAGGATCCTGTGTAGTCTTCCATTCTAGAACATCCTCTGCTCATTTTGCTGACGAAGTTCTACATTTCATTATTAAGCATTGTACATGCATATTGACAAGTGTGTGAGTACTACAACTACATTTTCTGGAAAGCAACTTGTCACTACCAATGAATTATACTTGATAAGAGACTCTTATCCCAGCCACCATGCCAAGAACTCTGAAAATGATAATACCTGAGGGCGTGTGCAGTCTTATTGATTATAGTAAAACAACCAAAAAAGCAAACAGATAATTAGACACAAGTTAATACTGATACATGGGAGAAAGATGAGCAAGCCATGATCTGTGCATAATGTGAGATAAATGGACACTTCTCTGGTTAGTCAAACTTTAATTTAGCTCTTGAATTTTTCTCCTACACCCATCTTTGCACATCTGTGTAAAATCCAGTTTTAGCAAAGAATCCTGCTCAGTTTTCCAAAAACCCTTCACTCTTGATCTATATGTTTGGGTTCTGTGTCCCATGTGATAGCTGTTCACCGTGACCTGTCTCCAGCAAGAACCCCCCTCACCTCTGTTGTTTCCTCTTAGCAATTTTCCTTTCACTGACCCTTCCTCCTTGGCTATCAATTCCCACTTCCTCATGCTTTATTTTGAGTAGAACCCAATTTCTCTCCCCCACTGCATGACCCCATTGCCATGGTTGCTATACCAATCATGATGGTCTTGAATAAAGTTTGCCTTACTGTGCTTTAAAAAGTATCACTGAATTTTTTTTTTACACAACTCTCATAAGAATGGGTTGGGACCCAAGGTTTGCTCTTGAGTAGACAACTAGATTCCACCAGGTTTTCAGATAACTTGATGTTTGCTCCCTTGCTGAGCCCATCCTTCTCTGACTTCCATAATTGTCCTCACATCCCTTGCCTACTTGTGTCATCACCAGAGCAACTGCATCCCAGCATCCTCACATGGTGCAAATCCACATACTCTGCTCACTCCCTGATTTGAGTCGGCCTCACCGCCCATCCACCAGACTCTTCCTTCAGTTTCCGAAGTCAGTGCTCAGCTAGCCACTGTCACCCCTCACCTGGACTATGGTGTTATCTCCCAATGGGTCTTCTTATGTCCACTCTAGCCCCCACAATTCTCCCCACTGGAATTGGAGAGATCACTACAGAGCACAAATCACTGTCATTCTTGAAGCTTTGGAAGGTCTCTGGCATACATGGTGAGAAGTCAGCATGCTTCATAAAGGTCACTCTTGGGTTTTTCTTCCCCTGAGTGGAGCTCTGTCATGATGTGCCAGTCATGTTAGCCTTTGTCTGTCCCTCAGCCACCCCGGACATATTCCCTTTTGGGGCCGCGGGCAGACTGTTCCTTCTATTTTGGATGCTTTCCTTACCACCCCCCCCCCACACACACACACAGGTCTTCCCTCATCATCATTTGGATCTCAGCAAAGATGTCTGCTCTTTAGAAAGGCCATCTCAAACACCAGGGAAAACCACACTAGATTCTGCTTTATCTTTTACATGGTATTTATGAGTACTTCAAATGATCTTATTTCTTTGTTTGAATGTTTAGTTTTCTCTTTTCTCAGCCAAGTATAAGTGCCTTCTAGGAAGGACTCTATCTGGCTGTGTTTAGAACAAAGCCCAGACAATGCCCAGCTCAGAGCATTGATCAATACATGAAGGAGTAAACAAAAAGAAACACAACAAATCATTCGCTTTGGTTTTCTTGATCATGAAAATGGCAAGGGAGATGAGAAAAACAAGACTAAAATTTAAAAAATGGTCAGAATGCATATGTAGTGATAAATGTTTGCACATACATAAAACTGAGTATATGTATGTGTGTGCCTGTATGTGTGTATATTTACTAGGAAATAAATCAAAAGACGATCCAAAAGTGTCAATTGTCGTTACTAGGATGGAGATTGCAGATGATATCTATTAATCATATTTTGTGTTATCAGAAAAAGAAAAAAACTCAATGAAATTACATTCATTGTGAGGGAAAAAAAGACCTTAACCTTGGAAATAAACAAATCCAGTGTCAGGTTCAAATATAGGCTCTGCTGTCTCTGGCTATTGTGATATGGAGCAGGTCAGGTGGCCATGCTCAGCCTCATCTTCTCTACCTGTGAAATGGGCTTGATTCAGTACCTACCACATAGGGCTGCTGTAGGAATATACGAATTAATGTTTGTGAAACATTTAGCATAGTACCTGATACATGTTTCTCAGTAAAAAAACTATTGTTATTATTATAAAGTTCTTTGCTCTTTTGTTTTCATAGCACTGACAATGATTACTATCTGGTTTTGTGTCTGGGAAGTTCTCTTGAGTGCCCAGAATGCAGAATGCCCTTAAAAACAAAACAAAACAAAACAAAACATTGCTACAAGAAGTCACACCTTAAGCTCCAAAAGCTCCATTTGTGTCAATTAAGTAAACAGTATGCTGACAGCAAATCCCTGTAGGGAAGTGTCCATTGGCCCAAGTCACAGGGAATACAGCTTATGGGTCTGTGGGAGTAGGAGCTGAGGGTGACAACAGGAAATGGACAGATGACCACAGACAGAAGTCACCCAGGATGAGTCTGCCTCAGCTGCCTGGAAGCAGCCTGGTGATCTGGAGATAGAGTTGAAGACATCTCTAATGCAAGTGTTGATGCCCCAGAGACATGGCTGATTCCTAACCCCTCCATTGTGCAGCCCCATGACTGCCTAGAGAGCTTCACAGGAAATCAGGAAAATCCAAGGCCATGAAGGTCTACCTGACATTTAAAAACAACTAGAGGGGTGTGGAGAGGACCAGACACCTTGGTACGTCAGGGTCTGCCCTGGTTTTAATGCTGAAGGTTCCACATCTTAGTTCCAGGCAGATCAGACCAGTCAGTCATCTAGTTAGAGGTCATTAGGCAGGAGGTAGGTTTCAGCACCCTCTTCCCCTCCTTGTTACACTGATACCATGAGAAGCAATTGAATAGGCATGATTTTGTTTCTGCAACAAAGCCAGATGGTAATTAAATTGGACTATATATGGCTTGCGTGTTTACCTTATTTTCCATTATATGATACATTTAATATCACAATGATTTTTTAAAATTATTGTCTTTAGGGCAGTGCCTGTGGCTCAAAGGAGTAGGGCACCAGCCTCATATACTGGAGGTGGTGGGTTCAAACCCAGCCCCGGCCAAGAACTGCAAACAAACAAACAAACAAACAAAAATTATTATCTTTAATAGTACATGACTAGGTATTGAAATTATTTTTTTTGAAATTTTTTATAATTTACTTATAAAAACACTCATACAAAGAATTTATCCTCCACATAACATTTAGGAAAGTTTATTCTGAAATTCGTTTACTGTGAGTTTTGAGGGATGGGAAAGAGGAAGGCAGGATCTTTAGGTTCTTAGATTTCTTATACTGCAGTGTCAGTGAAAGTACATTATCCCTTATAAAATCAATAAAATCCTTAATAATTTCTGTGGCTATTCAATATCTTACCATATATCATCTTTTTAAACATCTATTTGGTTGAAGTGTATTTACCAACTGATGGACTGTACATCTGTCTGATTTGGCAGTTTACATCAAGTTTTCCTCTAAATTTATCTACTCTGTTGCATGGATTTCAATAGAGTTAATGTTTGTAACGTTGAATTATAAGAAACAACAGCTTTCCACACAGGGTAAAATTAGCAATTGGTCGTAACTCAGGTCATGGCAGAACAGTCGCATTTCTATGAAAACAAAGCTAATGTTGGAATTACACTCTAACCAAAGACTCACTAACATCAAATTAAACCATAACATGATATGTAATGTCTTAAAGGCAAAAATCAATAGTAATCAACTTTGAGCATTTACAAAGTCAGGCTCCCCGCCACTGTCTTTGAGATTATGAAAGGATAGTGGAAAATAGCTCATCCAGTTACCTGATTTAATGGATAAGCTCATAGTGATGAAGTTACTCTATCAGAGTGACACTGATTTTAGCGGCTGAATTTGTGGGAACTGGACAACAATGACAGTATTGTCAGAACTTTACAGTAATATTAAAATCTGGTTTCAAGTCCATGAGTCAAGTATGAGGGTATTAACATCATAAACTTAATAGCAAACATGTCCTAAGAGGAAATGAAAAATGATTTTATTTAGCACTATTTTTTATTTTTTTTTTTGCAAAAGATTTAAAATAAGAATAGTAAAAAATAAATAAAATAGAAGTTAACTGTGGAATACTTTTATTTTATTTTTTTTATTTTTTGAGACAGAGCCTTAAGCTGTCGCCCTGGGTAGAGTGCCATGGCATCACAGCTCACAGCAACCTCCAATTCCTGGGCTCAAACGAGTTTCTTGCCTCCGCCTCCCAAGTAGCTGGGACTACAGGCGCCCGCCACAATGCTCAGCCATTTTTTTTGGTTGCAGCTGTCATTGTTGTTTGGTGGACCCGGGCTGGATTCGAACCCGCCAGCTCAGGTGTACGTGGCTGGTGCCTTAGCTGCTTGAGCCACAGGCACCAAGCCAAGAATTTATTTATTTTTATTTTATTTGATTGCAGTTTTTTTGGCTGAGGCCAGGTTTGAACCTGTCACCTCTGGTATATCAAAATCTTATTTTGTTTTGTTTTGTTTTTTTGAGACAGAGTCTCATTCTGTTACCCTGGGTAGAGGAGTGTGGCATCGTAACTCATAGCAAATTAAACTCTTAGGCTTGAGCAATCTTCTTGCTTCTTTGGCTGGGACTGCAGGAACCTGTCACATTGCCCAGCTAGTTTTTTGTGTTTCTTTTCTTTTTTTTCTTCTATTTTTAGTGGAGGCAGGGTCCTGCTCTTGCTCAGGCTGGAAAATCTGCTTACTATTATCTCAGTCTAGAATATAGATGTTGTTGTTTTTTGAGAGAGTCTCAAGCTGTTGCCCTGGGTAGAGTGCAGTGGCATCACAGCTCACAGCAACCTCAAACTCTTGGGCTTAAGCAATTTTCTTGCCTCAGCCTCCCAAGTTGCTAGGACTGCAGATGCCTGCCACGACGCCTGGCTATTTTTTCTTGTTGCAGTTGTCATTGTTGTTTTAGCTGGTCCAGGTGGGGTTCGAACCCTCCAGCCTTGGTGTATGTGGCCAGCACCCTACCCACCGAGCTACAGGTGCCGCCCTAGATGTAGATGTTATTTATAGTTGTGCAGGTTATATACTGTCCAGATTTCAACATTTATTACCATTACCATTCTTCTGGCAGATGGAAGTGAAAGTTTTCATTCTAATAAAATTTGCATAGTATGAGAGTTTTCCCAAAAAGTAGAGATAAAGTGTCATAAAGAAGCTTGTCCTTTTACTAATTTGCATGAAGATAACTCATGGGAGTTTAAGTCTTTTAAAAAAATTTATTAAACATCTTTGAGAATTACATAAACTTCTTATATGCTGCAAAAATTCTGTAACTTCGTTTTAAATGATCTTTGACTTTGTTTAAAGTTTTTCTCACTGCAGAGTTGGAAAAAAAAATTTCTGTGTAGTCAAGTTTATTATGTTTTCCTTTTATCTTCTGTGTTTATATCCTGCTTAGAGAGTCTTTCTCCATGATTTTGAAAAAGCAGAGACTTTTGTATGTTAAGTCTGTAATCCTCCTTGTTATTGGATTACCATTTTAGGGTCAGGGGTCTCTCTCTCGCTCTCTCTGTCTCCCAGGCTAAAGTGCAGTGGGGCCATCATAGCTCACTGCAGCCTCCAACTCCTGTGTTCAGCTGATCCTCCAGTTTAGCCTCCCAAGTAGGTGGGAACAAAGGAAGGAGCCACCTCGCTTGGCTTGGATGATTTTATTTCTTATTTTTTTGGACACCCACTTGAAAATTCTTTTTTTTTTTTTGAGACAGAGTCTCAAGCTGTCACCTTGGATAGAGTGCTGTAGCATCACAGCTCACAGCAACCTCCAATTCCTGGGCTCAAGCGAGTCTCCTGCCTCTGCCTCCCAAGTAGCTGGGGCTATAGGCGTCCGCCACAATGCCCGGCCATTTTTTGGGTTGCAGCCGTCACTGTTGTTTGGCGGGCCCGGGCTGGATTCGAACCTGCCAGCTTAGGTGTACGTAGCTGGCGCCTTAGCCGGTTGAGCCTTGAAAATTCTTTTGTTCACATTTGACATATAAATGTAACAAACCGTCTTTATAGATATCTTTGTATTGAGCCATGCTTGCTTGCATTTCTGGGTTAAATAGACCTCAGTTGGTCATGATGTAAAATCTGTGCTGTTATCTTTTATTTGCTAATATTTTATATAAAATATTGAAGATTATTTGATAGCTTTCTTCTTTTTTTTCTTTCAATCTTTGTCAGATTTGCTATCAGTGTTATTTGTCTTTGTAAAAACTATTTTGACACTTTTGTTCTTTGTCTGGTTCTGAAAAAGTTTAAATAGTTTCAGAATGTATCATGCATTTTTTTTCATCTAGTGTTTCTTTAGTCCTGGCCGTGGGAAGACAGCAATGATCAGAAGAGACAAAAATCCCTTTCATCTTCCCTTGGAGGAAGGCGGTCTACAAACAAATAAATATGTCAGTGTGGTAAGTGTTATAGGGTAAGTGTTATAGAGAAAAATAAAGCAGGGGAGGCAGACAGAGATACTTGGGAGGGGGGTTCCAATTTTATTTAATTTCAGATTGATCTGAGGGTACAAATGTTTAGATTACTTTGTTTTCATTTCTAAGGTAAAGTTCAAGTTGTGCTGGAGCCCTTTGCCCAGAGGCTGTGCTGTAGTCCTTAAACATTGTGCACATCAGGGGAGAACTTGCCAATCACCCTCCCTCCCCTTTCCCCTTTCCCTTTGCCCCACTCCTCTTTCCCCTGTTTTCTCTCCCTTCCTCCTCACTTGAATATATTTGTGTTTTTCTTTCGTATAGGCAGGTAGTTTGTATGTTGGTTTCATATTAGTATCGAGTACACTGGATACTTGCTTTTCCATTCTCATGATACTTTACTAAGAAGAATGTCTTTCAACTCCGTCCAGGTAAATAGGAAAGATGTCGAGTCTCCCCACAGCACTCCGCCCTGCAGTAGCCTGACGTCCCAGGGAGGCCCCCCAGTCACTGGGCGCTGGGCGCCTCCCCCAGGCTCAGCACAGGGTGTTGCCTCACCATGGAGGCAGCGCAGCACAGCACGCTGGACTTCAAGCTGGGAGCCCAAGCTGATGACGAGACCATTCTGCGGTTTGTGCCCCACTTAATATGTTTGAGATGCTTTCTCAGGGGGTAGACAAGTTTAGGAGCAGGGTCAGGCTTGAGAAATAGATCCAAGATGACATCTAGATGGCTTTGAAGACATGAGAGTAGATGAGGTGGTCAAAGGAGTTATTTTAGAGAAACAAAAAAAGAAGAGTTCCACAGACTGAACCCCAGGGCTCTCCAGCAAGGAGGAGTCAGTCAGCAGAGGACCCTGAAATGAGGGTCAAGGGGACTGAGAGAGGTGGAAGATCATAAGGGGAGTCCAAGGAGGAGGAGGTAGTTCCACAGTGGGGGGAGGTGAGGGCTCACTTTCCATGTGGCCTGGTGGAGGCCATTGATGACATTGACAAGAGTGATTGTGGTGAGGGGATGGGGACCAAACCTGACTGGAGCACAATGGGAGGGAACAGGAGGAGAAGAATTGGAATTAGGAAGCACAGACAACCCTGGAAATGAATTTTGATGTGAAAGGACAGTAGAGAAACAGGATGATTCTGGAAAGGAAACTGAGGTTGATATAATTTTTTTTTTTTTTTTTTGAGACAGAGTGTTACTCAGTTGCCCAGGCTATAGTACTGTGGTGTCATAGCTCACAGCAACCACAAACTCATAGTTTCAAATGATCCTTCTGCTTCACCCTCCAGAATAGCTGGGACTATAGGTGCCGCTATGATGTCCTGCTAATTTTTCTATTTTTAGTAGAGACAGGCCTGACTTTTACTCAGCTGGTCTCAAACTCCTGAGCTCAAGGGATCCTCCTGCCTTGGCCTCCCAGAGTAGTAGACTTACAGGCATGAGCTACCATGACTAGCCAATAAAAAAAATTTTTTTTGAGACAGAGTCTTACTATGTCGCTCTTGGTAGAGTGCTGTGGCATCACAGCTCACAGCAACCTCAAACTCTTGGGCTTAAGCGATTCTCTTGCCTCAGCCTCCTAAGTAGCTGGGACTGTAGGTGCCCGCCACAATGCCTGACTAGTTTCTTGTTGCAGTTGTTGTTGTTGAGCTGAGTGGGGCCGGGCCTGAACCCGCCAGCCTCGTGCATGTGGCTGGTGCCATAACCGTGTACGACAGGCGCCAAGCCTAAATAAATAGCTTTTTAGAAAGCTGATGGAAATGATCCAATAGAGAGGGAAAAGTAGTTGGAGTGATGTCCTGTGTAAATCAGAGGGACAGAATGTGGTGGGTAAATGTGTTGGGTGAGTTGAGATAGATGCAGGGAGGCTGTGGACACAGTGTCAACACAAGTCGGTGCGGGGCGGGAGGGGGGCTTGTGGCTGTTCTCTTCAGATTGTTTTTATTTGCGCAATGCCATATGGGAAGTCAGGTCAGCAGCTGAGGGTGAGGCTGGGAGAGATTATGGAAGTTTGAGGAGAGAGAAGAAGTGACAGAGTTGGCTAGAAGGAGGAATAGAAGGAGAAACAGTCTAATTTCATTGCTAGACAGAATTAAAAGACCTCTTGGTATTAGTGGTCAATAACTCAATAGCAAGCTTGTGTGTGTTTTTTGTAGTTTGTTCTGCTATATTGGCATAAGCTCCAAGATAGGTGAAAGACTGGAATTAACCAGTAATTTAGCAGTTTAAAGACATTTACCAGAGGAACCTTATCAACTTGACATTGGGATGCAAAGGTGGACAGACTAGTTGGTCATTTTATCAATCTTTTCTTGTGGTGAAGGGTCTATTTAGCTATTCTATACCTTCTGGGGCCAGTTGTTCATAATGTTTTTTGCTAGAAAATAGACTATTTTGGATCAGGTTTAATTTTTAATTTTGCACAGAGCTTTGGGAATACCCAGAGCATTTAAAAATGAACTTAATTTGGTGATCTAATCCTCGGGTCTGTCATCTGGCAATCAGCCCACTTGCTTTTGCTTTACCTTCCCTTTGCTCTGTTCCCTCCTGTGGAAGTGGCAGGGAGGGCAGCGTCGGGCAGGTGAAGCTGCTCACCTGTGCTTCCTTAGTGCAGTGTTGGCCTCTCCCTGGGTGGTGCTCATCTCTAGGCCTGCTCAGAACCTTAAAGTCCCTGGCTGATCTCATCAGAGGTCATTTATCAATAGCTTCTGTGTGTAGGACTTGTTGGAGAAGACGGTTAGCTTAGTAAATTCAAATAACACTGAGCTGAACTACTATGGTTTTTAATTTTATTTGCAGGGGGAGGGGAAGCATGAGGTCAATGGAGCCTGACAACCATTCCCTGAGTCTCATCCTCTGGGTCAATCTATAACTTAGCCAATTCATATACTGTCTATCCTAAAAGAAATGTGTTAGGCCTGGTTGATTTCTCATCCTTTAAACTCCCCCAAACCTATTTTTTTACCTTCTCGTATTTTATGGATACGGGGTGTCCATAAAGTTCATGTGCCATTTAAAGTTGCATATGAACTTTATGGCATTCTTGTATATGAAGGAGAAAAACGTACAACCATGCACAAATAGCATCAATGAAATTGCATGAAAATATCTTTACCAAGGAGAATTACTCAACTTCCTTTAGATGTTTTCTGAACAGAAGTTTTTAAGGAATAGGAATTCATGATTTGCAAAGGAGGGGAAACATAAAAAATAAAGAAACAAAAATAAAGCAACCTAGAGCTACCTTTGTCCTATAGATTGCTGAGGTCATATTGCAAATACAGAGTTAAATTCAGCCTCAGATTAACTTTCCCTATCCTTCCTCACCTGATCCTTCTCAAACTGTGTTCCTGGAGAATTCTAATCCTTTACTCAGGGGTTCTGCATTGTGGGGTGAGGGGTCTGTGGTCAAATCAGTTTAGCAAAAGCTGAACACTATGTCCCTTTCTTGGAGAGTCACAACAAACTTCATTTATTTAATTGTTCCGCAAATATTTAACAAGCTCTTTCTATGCAACAGGCTTTATTCTGGGCACTGAGAGAATAATAATAGGGGAAAAAACCCTCCCAATTACTGCTTTTATGGAGCTTTTATCATAACAGAGATATGAATGTTAATCAAATAGCCAAAAAAAAAAAAAATAATTGATTACAAACTAAGGTAATTACTGCAAAAGAAAGGAACATGATTATAGGAAATCTAGGCAAAGGGTCAGGGAGTTTCTTTGAGGAAGGGACAGAAACCGATATCCAAAGTTTGAAAACAGTTAGTGTTAAGTAGGTTAAAGGTCAGATCTTGAGGCTTTAGAATGTCCAGTAGAAATATAAGGTGAGCCACTTGTGTAATTTTACAATTTCTCTAGCAACTACATTCTAAAAAGTAAAAAGAAACAGGTGAAAGTACTTTTCATAATATATTTTACCTAATTTAGTATGTCTGAAATACTGTTGTTTTAATATGTAATCAACAGAAGCTATTAATATGATATTTTACATTGTTTCTGTTTTTGCTCTAAGTCTTCAAAATCGGGTGGGTATTTTTACTCTTATAGCTGTTAATTTAGACTACATTGCAAGACCTCAAAAACCACAGGTAGGGCCAAGCATGGTGGCTCACATTTGTAATCCTAGCACTCTGGGAGGCCAAGGAGGCAAATGGCCTGAGCTCAGGAGTTTGAGACCAACCTGAGCAAAGCAAAATCCCAGTCTCTACAAAATAGAAAAAAACTAGCCAGGCATTTTTAGCAGGTGCTTGTAGTCCCAGCTACTTGGGAGGTTGAGACAAAAGGATTGCTTGAGCCTAAGAGTTTGAGGTTGCTGTGAGCTATGATGCTCCAATGCTACAATGTCATGGCACTCAACCCCAGGGCAACTGAGGTTGAGACTCTGTCTCAAAAAAAAAAAAAAAAAAAAAAGCCATAAGTAGCTCATGGATGCTGCATTGGATAGAATAAGAGGTCAGACAATTAAGTTTTCAAACTCATCCTAGAAAAACTGTTATATCTTTTTTTTTTTTTGAGACAGAGCCTCAAGCTGTCACCTTGGATAGAGGGCTGTGGCATCACAGCTCACAGCAAAAACTGTTACATCTTCACTGCTGAATGTTACTATGGTCACCTTCCAGGTACTCCAGGTGGGAAGCTGTGCACTGATGCCAGCACCAACTCCATCTTTCAAAACTTTTTGTAGGATGAGTTTGTGAACTTAATTGTCAGCCCTCATACTATGACAGCTCTAGATGGCCATTCCAGAAAAAGAGTTCCAAAATTGATTTGAGTGTTTGGATCACAGGCAGGAGCCACCACGCTGGACTCTAATGTCATGCATTCTAATACATGATTATGATTTTATTATGTCCTTTGAGAGGTCTCACATGACATTTTAAAATGGAGACACAGGAGGGCACTCTAACCACCTAGCAATAAAACTTAACTGGTTTCATAGCCTCAGCAGTTAAAAAAAATGGATAGTGAGTTTGTTGAACCTGTTTTTTTCTTTTTCCTAAAGCAAGATAACCAATTTTGCGAGGATATCCTATAAAGGTAACCTGCAAAATACCCTAGCTTCCTTAGCGTATCTCATCTGTGACAAAGGTTCCCAAGACACACCTTCAGTGACATCTAGTTAATGTTTCAGGAACCATTGCTGTGAGCAACTCCTCAGAACAGGCAAATGGATTTTTTTTTGTTATTTAATATATAGGGTCTTGCTCTGTCACCCAGGCTGGAGTGGAAAGGCATCATCATAGCTAACTTGCAACCTCTAACTCCCAGGCTCAAGTGATCCTCCAGCCTCAATCTCCTGAGAAGCTGGGACCACAGATCTGCATTACAAAACTCAGTTAACTTTTTAATTTTTTGTAGAAATGGAGGTCTCATTACATTACTCAGGCTAACCTTGAACTTCTGTCCTTGACCTTCCAAAGTGCCAGGAGCCACCGACCTTAGCCAAGGAAGGGGGTTTTTGATTGCCAGTTACTCCCTGCTCAGGTACTAAAGAGATGGAGACAAGATTGCCGAGGGCTCACCTTTGGAAGTCAGTTAGCTAAATCAAACCTAGAACGGAGAAGAGAAACTGATTGTGAGACTTTCTTCAAATATGCAGCCTGTCCCCATGACTCAGTTTCCCCATCTGTAAAACAATAGTTTGCCAGTGAAGAGAGAGGGCTAGAGGGGGACAGGAGCAACATCTCTGGGTGTGACTTTTACCTTCTCATAGCATTGAGTTTTACATTACAAAATAAAGCCAACCTGCCTTTTGCTAAAGACTGATAGCACACAGGCGGGACAGAGCGTGCCTCGCTGACAGCAGGAGTAACAAAAGTAAGGATAGGTTGGAACGAGACCTACGCTCCAGGTCGGTTTCCTCAAGCTGGAGCCCCGACATTGGGGAGGAAGGGGCGCAGGGGTGCTGCTGGGGTTTTCCTCGGAAGTCGGGGGCAGGACCTGTTCTTGGCGACCGCGGGGTTATTCACGGTCCAGGGAGGCGCTTTGCAGAGCCGGCCCTCCCCGGTAGAAGTGAGGCTGGACCGCTGGGACCCCTCCTCTCCCGTCGTCTCTGCGTCCTCACTGCCTGTTGGGGCAGCTGTCCCTTTGGTGTCGCGAGGTCAGCCCCAGCTCTCCAGGGCCAGACGCGCTCCGGGCCGAGGCCTCGTGTGCTTACCTCTTTCTGCCTCGGTACCCGGCTCAATAAAGGAGGGAGAGGGAGTGGGGAAATGATGGAGAAAAGAGAGAGAAGATGCTTAATTCCACGCACCTGTAGTTAGTGCACGTCGGCAGGACTGGGCGCTGGCCAAGCGTTTTAGACCTCCCCAAGGGAAGGGCGCCCTTAACCCTCTAGCCCTGCATTCCCCTGTCGGCGACCCTGCCGTTTGCCCGGCGCGGCACTAGGAGCTTTACTGCTTGACTGTAACATCCCTCAAAGGCAGGAACTGGTAGGCTATCACCCACGCTCTGCGGACTGGGACCCGCCTGGGGAAGGTCCTGGGAGCTGGGATACACGCAGGGTCTTTGCGAAGCGCCGGCCTGGCGCCCAGCCTCTCAGCTCCGCCGGGTTTGTCCCATCAGTCTGACGGCACCTGTCGCCGTCCTAGCTGGCCAAACGGGGAGGGAGAGGAGAACGATCAAGAGTATGACCAGGTGGCTTTCCCCCAACGCCTCCGCCCGGGGCGCAAAGAGTCGCGGGTAGCTTTGAATTCGCCGAGGATGTCCGCCCTCCCCGGGAATCGCGACCCCGGCGGACTCAGGGTTTCGGGGAAAGGCCCCCCTTGAGGATCTGGGAGGAAGCGGAGGTGGCTGGAGTTGCGGCCGCCAGCTCAGCGGGCGGGGGAGAAAACCAAGCAGAGCGTGCGGGTCCACCCCGCGAGCGCGCGGCGCTTTCATTCAAACTTTCGGAGTCTTGGTTCAGGCGACAGCGAAGGTGTGACCAATCAGAGTCCAGAGCCGGGAATAAATTATGTAAATTACCATCTGGCGATGGGTCAGATGACTCCGATCCTTTAAAAAACTACATCTCCGGGAGCTTGCGGAGTGACAGCGCCGAGCCCCGGCTCCCAGGAGGCGCGCTCCGACGCAGCCCGGTCACACTCGCCGCCTCCCGCCGCCCGCAGCTCAGAGCTGCCCAGTTTCCATTTTCCACCTTCTCCACGCCCCGCTGCCTAGCCCACCACCCTCCTGCTGAGAGAGGGCTGCCCGCTCTGGTCCTACCGGCTCGGATCGCTAGGAACACCGAGAGGTGGCTTAAAAAATTCCTGTTTCAGGGGAGGGGGTGTGGCGGACAAGGATGAGAAACTCCGTTCCCCTGCTCTGTCTCTGGAGCGTCTTTTGTTGCTTTGCCGCGGGAAAGCCCGCACCCCTCGGTGCAGAGGGACGGCTGGAAGGTAACGTGCTTTTATTTTTATTACATGTCACTTCTTGTTTGTGCTGGGGCCCCCTCCGTCTTGCTGAGTCTTCTTCAGTGTCCCCCAGTTTCTACGAAATCCTCCCTCCTTCCCCACTGCGGCTGCGGCTGTCCCTTTTCTCTTCCTAATCTGTCCCCTGGACAGTCATGCCAGAGGCTGTAGGCTGCCAGGGTGTGCTGGCTCCGTGCCCTTTCTCGTGCCCCCCACCTCTTCCGTCATATGGGCCCCGTAATAGGTGCTGTCCAGCCAGGCAGGGGTGCTTGCCAGCAGTCCTTGAAGCCTTGTCCTTGTCTTCGAACCTGGAAGTTTGAGAGGCAGAAAGGTTGAGAAAGAGCTGTCTCTTGGTGCCTCTCTTGAGCTCAAGAGGGCCTCTTGCCTCAGCCTTCCAAGTAGCTGGTACTACAGATGCCTGTCACAAAGCCTGGCTAGTTTTTCTATTTTTTGTAGAGATGAGGTCTCACTCTTGCTGAGGCTGGTCTCAAGCTCGTGAACTGAAGCAATCCACCCCTCGGCCTCCCAGAGATCTGAGATTACGGCTGTGAGCCACAGTGCCTGCTGGTGCCCCTCCTTTTAATCTCTTTGCAGGTGTTTTGAAACTGAAGGTGGCAGGGCAGCCGGCTTTGGTTTGATTCGTACTTGAAGGGAGTGTGTATCTGTGCCAAGAAGCTGCCAAGCTTATTGCTCCAGGTTGCCATCCTCTTCCTTCTCTTCCGCCCCCAACTCTCCCCCTTCCCCTTCTTCCTCCTCCTGTCTTATAGCTTTCTTCCTCTTGGATTCTGTATGGTAGTCTCTCCCAACAGAGGCAGTTGCTCTGGTGGAATGAGAGTCAAGTCACCAGAGCGACTACTAAGTCAGCCGGTTAATCAGGGCAGAGCTGGGGAACCTCTGAACCAGCCCCCATTGTTACATCTTCTACTAATCTGCTGTCATTGGGCCAATTAATGTTGGTCCATGGCAGCTTCTGTACATGTGGCAGGGTTAACTTAAATGAATGGAAAGTCTTGCTTTGCTTAGTATGTTTCCAATTCCAGTGCTAAGTAGAAGCATTACCTGGGGGTAAGAAGCATCTCAGTTTCTTTCTTGTAACTTCTGAGCTGTGTGCTTCTGAGTATTTGTGACTCATCTCATTCATTCCAAAAAGTATTAATTGCGTGCCTACTTAGTGGTGGGCGCTGTCTGGGAGCAGGAGTGGTAGCAGTGACCAAATGGATGGCAATCGCTGCCTTCAGGGAGTTTACACTTCAGTGGCTGGAAGGCTAACTGTTAACTCATTAAATTTAAATAGACTTCGTGTTATGGAGAAAAAGAAAGCAGAGGAGAAAAGCTGGCTAGTTGGGAGGAAGACTTTGCAATTTTCTCCAGAGAAGGCCTTCTTGAGAAGTTAGCACTGAGCAAGCCGCTGAAGGAGGTGAGAGAAGGAGCCATGAGGACATCTGGGTGAAGAACAGTCATGAAGTCCCAGAGGCTGAAGTGACCTAGGCCAAAGCATAGGACTGAAACTAGAGAATTGTGGTGCCAGAGCAAGCCAGGTGCCAACACGAACCTTCTTTGTCCATATGTGGGTTCCTCCCCAAATATGTCTCAGGAAGCCAGCAGACTTCTTTTCTCCTAGACATGCCCATCTGGTCTCTGTGTGAGTGGCTATCTGGGGGAAAATTGGGGGGCTGTCAAACTTGTTATGCCCACAGTTCAAATTTCTGCTGGTTGGGGCTGTTCATCACTTGCCTGATAGTTAACTTGAGTCTTGCTCATGTGTATTTAGCTGCATTTTCTAGAACCTTATCCCTTGTACATCTGTGTCCCCCCGCCTCCTCCCCTCCACCACCTTTCCATGATTCCCATGTTTCTTGTTGCTTCCTAAGTATGGGATAAATTAAGCTCCTGTGGTGGTCATTTGGTGTCCTTCCCTCCTGATGCAAGGTGACAGCTGTGCTTTACAGGGTGCTGAAAGTGCACTGGGGGCCCATTTATGACTGTCTTATTGAGACAGCCTGGTGACAACATCACCTACTTAGTGTTGAAAGGCCATAGACCGTCAGGACCTTGGGCCATACTTTGGGAGCGGGGCTCTGTCTAGGAGAGCAGTGTGTATGAGCAGTGAAGCAGGAAGGAGTTTAGAAGCTTCTGCATGGCTTTAGTCATTTATTTAACAAACTGGATGAATGCCTGGTACATGTCCACCACCACACGGTGCACTGAGGATGCCCAAGGCCTTTGGAGTAAGTGCTGAAATCAAGATGGGAACGCTTGGGGAAGCCCATTGCATAACTGTTCAATGGCCTCTTTCCTCCCATTCCAAACACTCAAATCTCTTAAAATTAGAAAATTTGGTAAGTTTTTTGGCAGCAAGACCTGACTTTACCTGATCTGAACCCATTTGGCAGCAAAACCTCACCTGAAATGACAGGAGCGATTATATTTTGTGTACATTGCTTGATACTTTTCTAAAGGCTGAAAATTTCTGAATTCTGGAACTTGCCTGGTCCCAAGCATTCCAGGAAAAGAATTGAGGACCCATATTCTAAAAGTAGGAACTTGAAGGAAGAAAGAACTCATTTTGATAAGGAAGGAGAAAGAAAGGCAGAGAGAGACTACTTTGGACTTACAGTAATTAATACCTATGACTAATTAATACTCATTAAGTATAGATGAAATGTCCATTTTATAATATCTTCACATTTCTTGTGGAATGTAAAAAGGGAACATTCAGCCAGTTTAAATGCTGAAACTCAGGTGGCTTAATTTGTTCTAGACTGAACTAGAACTAGACCCTAGCTCTCTCCCAACACAAGTCAGATAGATGCACCCACACTCTGTTCTTTCACCCCAGATGAGCTCGGCAAATCCAGGGATGTTCAGTCTTCAGCCAAACCCTCGGTGAGGTTTAGCCTCCGCACCACTAAGGACCCAGAGCATGAAGGATGCTACCTCTCCCTCGGCCACAGCCAGCAGTTAGAAGACTGTGGTTTCAACATGACAGCCAAAACTTTTTTCATCATTCACGGATGGACGGTGAGCTGGGGGAGGAAGCGCTGCTGCAGCCTTTTGATATTGGGTTCCCTTTGTTTTGGTCAATTAAAAAGAATACTGGTGCTTCCAGATTCCAAACCCTCTTCCCCTCTTTCCTTGTGGGCTGCTTGTATTTCAGACAGCTGTGAAGAATGTAATGGGCATTCGCTTAGAGGGCAATGTGGACTCCAGCAGGGTGGTATTAATGCTGGCACACAACAGGCTTTCAGAAAGTGGCTCTCCTGAGGGCAGTAGCCCAGCTCCACTGGCTCTTAAGGACCTCTCTAATTACACTTAATTACACTAGTCAACCACTGCCTTGAGGGGGCCATCCCTCTGTGAGAGCTGAGCTGAACCAAGCAACTTGACTGGCTCTGAGAATCGGTGAGGAGCCAGCTGGCCTGGGTTGCTGGCCACCTTGGCACTGTGCCCTCCTGTTTGCATAGAGATAGCCCCGTTTAAAGGCACTGGGGCTCTTTATGTGCCCTAGCGGAGCAATTCACATTGAAAGGCCCATGACAAACTTCAACAAAAAAGGGCTTTACTGCTCAGCTTCAGAAGCTTTTGACCAGGGATTTATTCATTCGTATAATGACAGTCTGCAGGGAAATGGCACTATTAACTGAGCAGATTTTTGCCTGGGGTAATTGGGAGGGGACGTTTCTCCTCTTAATGATGAGAAATTCATATCTATTACATGCTTTCCATGTCTGTCAATCTGTCCTCAATGTTTGGGGTTGTGGGCAAGGGGAAGGCCCATGCTTACTTACCCCAGTGTGAATGAAGAGATAATTAAGGACCTGCCCACCCATCCCTGTCCCCAGCCTACAAATTGGAATCATGCATTTGAAACTTTTTAAGACTGCTCCCCCACCCCCATCAAAATGCCAATACAAACTGCCTGTGACTTACAAATGGGTTACATTCCAGAAAATTCTTTTGTAATCTATTTGGATCTTGGAACGGCAGTTTCCCATAGAAGCAAGATTGTAAATGATGTTTGGGTTCCCAGGCTAGGCACAGAACAATCTATTTATTTGATAATGTACTTGTGGATAGGTTTACAGCTGGACCCAGTCACCATTTATAACTGCATTGCTGTGGGAAAGTGTGTTCTGAGTTCTAATTTGGGATGCCAGGGATGGATTTTCCCTTTTCTGGGGTCAAAAGGGATGGCAGAGATGGGCTGTGGGAAGGGGTCATTTGTTAACTCTGCGTTTGCCTAGGAGACAGCATCTTCCTGCATCTCTAAAAGAGAAGCTAATTCTCCAGGGCAACCCTTTGAAGGGTAGAGCAGGTCAATTGCCTGCCTGTGATAGGGACTCAGACTAACCTCATGTCAGTATCACCACCAACACATATCTCACAGTGGCTCTATCAGATCGTGGGGTGACAGCAGAGGACACCAGCTTGGAGAATTTTAGTGGGAAAAACTGGAGATGTAAGGAGTGACTCTGCCTACGGCTGGCCCTGCTTATGTGCAAATGGTTGGCCCCCAGCAAGTTCTAAAATCGGCTGGGGGGAAGGTTATGGGACAGAATTCCATAGGTATGAGGATTTCAGAAACTCAAAAAGAATTTTTGGGGCGGCGCCTGTGGCTCAGGGAGTAGGGCACCGGCCCCATATGCCAAAGGTGGCGGGTTCAAGCCTGGCCCTGGCCAAACTGCAACAACAAAATAAATAAATAAATAAATAAATAAAAATTATTTAAAAAAAAAAAAAGAATTTTTGAAAAGTTTCCCATTTTCTTTCCAGATGAGTGGCATGTTTGAAAGTTGGCTGCACAAACTCGTATCAGCCCTACAGACAAGGGAGAAAGATGCCAATGTGGTGGTGGTTGACTGGCTCCCACTGGCTCACCAGCTTTACACAGATGCTGTCAATAACAGCAAGGTGGTGGGACACCGCATTGCGAGGGTGCTCGACTGGCTGCAGGTAATGCTATCATCTCCTTTCACCAGCAAGGGCTCAAACCTGGGGCTGCTGCTGCTTCTTCTTTTTTTTTTTTTTTAAACCTGAGGCTTCGTAGGACATACAGAGCACACATGTGTTGCTGTGAACTTCGAGTCTGATCACAATCTTTGGGGTTGAAAGGTTGGCCAAACTAAGTATTGCTTGAAATACTTGAAAGATGGGACTTTGAGAGAGCCTTTTAGTTATTCATAGATCTTTGAATTTGTCCTATTACTCTATTCATTGTAAGAAAATTGGCCTTATGGGCTGTTACGTCCTGATCCTAGAAAAAAATGACCTTGGGTTGGTTAGACAGGCCTTGTAATCTTTTATTTTTTTTTTGTTGAGACAGAGTCTCACTATGTCATCCTCGGTAGAGTGCTGTGTCATGACAGCTCACAACAACCTCAAACTCTTGGGCTCAAGTGATTCTCTTGTCTTAGACTCCCAAGTGGCTGGGACTACAGGTACCCACGACAATACCTGGCTATTTTTTTTTTCTTTTTGATTTTTTTCTTTTAACCGGCTATTTTTTTGTTGCAGTTGTCATTGCTGTTTAGCTGGCCCAGGCAGAGTTTGAACCCACCAGCCTCAGTGTATGTGGCCAGTGCACTACCCACTAAGCTATGGGCACCGCCAGGCCTTGTAATCTTAAATACCTTCTGAAGCCCACTGTTGCCTCTGAAGCATGGCTGTACTAAGGGTAGGGCAGGGGTTGGTTCAAAAAAATGCAGCCTAATGCCTTGTTTAAAATAATAAGCATGGAAAACAGATCTTGAGCTATTGCATTACTCTTTATAGGTTAATGATTTGCCTGAGATCAGTGAACTTGGTTGGGGACAGGCAGGGCAAGGGTATATGGTCAAAGTGACCCGATTATTAGGGTAATGCAGGACTGGCCTTCCTTGCACCTGTGGAATCTGATGAATTCTGGACAGGGTTCTTGACCAATTAGACTTCTGCCTAATTTGTTTTATAGAATGCTTTATGGAGATTGGTTCTCAAGCCTTGGGGTTACCTCCTTAATCCACTAGCTGAGTACCCTGTCAGGGGATGATGGTTCAACTCTGGGTCCCAGCCCGGCTTGTTGGGGTAGATGGGTATCTCCTGGGGCTAGGGTGGAGGGCAGGGCCTAGAAGGGCAGGCAGGGGGCATCTGCTGTAGGGCTGTGGCTGGCACTTTGGTCTCCAAAGCATATGTGGCTTTGACCTCCACAGCACTGCCCCTCCCCTTCTTTCTTAGGAAGAAAACATGTAGGGAACAGCCAGGTGTGCAGCCACTAGTCACACCCTCCACTCTGCCCCCAGTACTTGGCATTTGAAGTGACACCAAGTCCTTCTGGCCTGCTCTTACCTGGCTGTGGCCCATACATGTGCCTTGCCAGCAATGCCAGAGAGGCCCTGGGGAGTCTCTGTGCCCATGGCCCTGCATTTCCTCCTCTGCTGTGGCTAAGTTGTTGAATTGTTGGTGACTCTGGGGCTTAGGACCAGACTCTTCAGCTCACATGCTTTGGTGAATTCCTGCAGGAGAAGGATGAATTTTCCCTTGAGAATGTTCACTTGATCGGCTATAGCCTTGGGGCGCATGTGGCTGGATACGCTGGCAACTTCGTGAAAGGAACAGTGGGCAGAATCACAGGTAAGCTCTCTGCAGCCACCCACAGCGGGCAATCCCCGAGATCCTCAGCTAGGCCGCCAACCTGGTTTTTCTGAATCAGAGTGCTCCCAAATGAGGCAGCTTGAGTGAGTCATAGAGGACTAGCTATAGAAAAAACTTGGAGAACATCTAATCCAGAACTTTTTTAATGTTCTTTTTAATCATAGAACCTTTTTTTTCCAAATTGACCTCTGCCTGGGGCTCCAATGAATGAGACAGAGACTGTAGTGTTAGCCTTGCCATTTGGGCCCTTCCTTTCCTAGGAGAAATCCCAGGATCTCAGAGGATCAGGGAACACAGTTTGAAACCCCCAAGCTAGTCTGACAGATGAGGAAACAGAAATGAGGCAACTTGCTCACCGGTAAACGGCAAACAACTAAAGAGGAGAAGCTGGGGTGGAGCCCTGGCCTGTAAGCTTTTGGTTCATTTTAGGTCTCCACCTACGATGCTCCAGGGACTCAAGAGAAAAGAATAAAGAGTAGATTCTAGTTGCTACACCTATGCCTGAGCTATGAGAAGGCTGAGACAGGGCAATCGCTTGAGCCCAAGAGTTTGAGCTTATAGTGAACTATGATCATGTCACTGTACACCAGGCTGGACAACATAGCTAGACCCTATCTCTAAAAAAAAAAAAAGAAAGAAAGAAAAAAACCCAAGCCCCCAAAGATTCTAGTTTGAATTTTGCCTCTGATTTCTAGTTCATCTATCAATAGCCTCTTACCAATGTTAAGGTGGCATATTTATTTATATATTTATTTTTTTGAGACAGAGTCTCAAGCTGTCACCCTGGATAGAGTGCTGTGGCATCATAGTTCACAGCAACCTTCAATTCCTGGGCTCAAGCGAGTCTCTTACCTCCCAAGTAGCTGGGACCACAGGCGCCCGCCACAACGCCCGGCCATTTTTTGGTTGCAGCCATCATTGTTGTTTGGCGGGCCCGGGCTGGATTCGAACCCGCCAGCTTGGGTGTATGTGGCTGGTGCCTTAGCCCATTGAGCCACAGGCGCTGAGCCAAGGTGGCATATTTATTAAGGATGGCTAATGATAGTTCCCTATTTAGAATAAGTAGTTAAACTTAGTAACTAAAGAGACCTTTCTGATGTCAGCACCCAGCTGGGATGGCATTTCCCACCATCTTAAAAAAACGATACTTTAGTAAGATTTTTTAAGAGATAGGGACTTTGTCATACAGGCTGGAGTGCAGTGGCCTGCTCATAGCTCACTGTAACCATGAATTTCTGGGCTCATATGATCCTCCTGCCTCACCTCCCAAGTAGCTGGGACTATAGGTATGCACCACCATGCCTGGCTAATTTGTAAATTTTTTTGTAGTGACAGTTCTTGCTATGTTGTCCAGGCTGATCTTGAATGCCTGGCCTCAAGCCATCTTTCTGCCTCAGCCTCCCAAAGGGCTGGGATTTCAGGAATGAGCCACTGTGCCCAGCTTTTAGTGAGCTGTTAACGTGAGAGTTTGGGTTCAATCATTTAATGATTATGAAAAGTGTGAGAGATTCTCTTTCCCATTTTTGTGGCCTTCAAATACATACACAGAGCTTCCTCTATGCTAACATTAACGGTAAATTTATTGCTCTGAAGTTTTATCCTTTTTTTTTTTTGTAGAGACAGAGTCTCACTTTATCGCCCTGGGTAGAGTGCCGTGGCGTCACACTGCTCACAGCAACCTCCAGCTCTTGGGCTTAAGCGATTCTCTTGCCTCAGCCTCCCGAGTAGCTGGGACTACA
>CAUYON010051581.1:0-13322 GCA_963573935.1 Arctocebus calabarensis
TTGACCAGTCTAGTCAAATGATACAAATGTTCTAAATTTCAGATTCAATTGAACATGAAATATTTACTCTTCTGTTCACATATTTAGAATTTTAGGTCCCAGAATGGTAGGGCAAACTAACCCTACAATAATTTATTTGCAGTAATGTTTAAGATGAAACATTATAACTGACTTGAAAAAGTGAAATAGTATAGAGGTAAAAAAAGCATTTTTAAAAGGCTTAATTGGGGGGTGAAATTTTTTCTGTTTACAGAGTATTACTTTCCCTCCTTCACGTCTCCCCCCTCTCCCCAAAAAAGATATGGTTTGGAATTCACTGAAACAGAACCAGCAAGTCATGAGATTTTTAAAATGAAGAAAATTAATGTGTATTTCCTCAGTGGATAAGGTTAAATAGTTTTCATATGTTAAATAGGCAAGTTTACATGCTGGTATTTAGGAAATGGCTCTACTATTAAAAACCATGTTGCATTAATCTGTTTTAAGTCATACCATGTTCAGAGTTCTATGTAAGGTGGCTTTTATTTTTCTTTTTATAGATAGTTGGTAATACATAAGAACTGTCCTTTCTGTTAGTGAATTACATATGTACAAATTGAAACTGTAAATTGTGAACACTGGAAAGCACCATTGTGACATAGACTAAACATCTTAGTAATATATTAAAATGAATGTAAATGGAAAATTACTATGAAACTTATCTTCCAGCTCTAAGTTAAGCTTCGAAAATTTGTATTAGTGGGTAACTGTTAAGAGCTTGGAAAACACTGCACATTTCTGTACAAGCCAGAATTATTTCTTTGTAACTTATTATTCCGCTTGGCAATTGCTTTTGATTTGTTGGATTTTATAACATGGTATAACATATTACTCGGTTTGAAACTATTCATTTGTACACACTATTTGTTAAATTGCTTAGTAGATGAAACATACAATGAAACTACCTGTGCTGAAAATTGGGGGAACTTTAGGTCCTTTTAAGGAAAGTATTAATAATCACTGACTACATCTATGATAAGAGTGCTTATTTTGATTTACTTAGGATAATGCTGCAGTTGGTGGAAATGATAAACATTAAAGTGTTAACATCCTATGGATGCATTTGATTTAAGAGAATAAACATTTTGTAAAAATAAAAAAAAAAAGAAAATAGAGTAAAATTCCATCATGTGCTAGGATGGGAGGCAGAAAAGAAAGGTTAGAAAGTCCCTGATTCTGATGCAGCTTCTATTGCTTTCCTATCCTAGTTGAGAGTGTTCAGCATACCATGCTTTGGGGATATTTTATTATGAATCCCAGTATTCTCTATGAACTATAACTTTTCCATTTACAGTCAGTTTGTTTCCAACATTAACTCAATTTCATATAAAGTTTAAATTACAAATAATCACATTTGGTCAATTATGAAAAAAGTCCATCCAAGAGTAATATTGAAAATGCAATATATTTCTGATGTATTTGAACATTAATAGGATTTTCACAAATAGTCCGAGGCTAACCCTCAGCCAAAAGCAACATTATATAGTAGATTAATTTTCACACAAAAATGGGTTAGGCCTATTTGAAATTCAGGGCAGCACATGCAAGATATAGCAATTCTCCCTGTATAAAGTTGTCATTGCCCACCATTGAACAAACTTCAATGAATGCACCATATTCTTCTTCCTTAACTAATTATCTAACCTTCTGAGGTATTCCCCAGAAACGGTAGATTTTCTGCAAGACAAAGGAGCTAAGACATCCCCTGGGCGGACCTCCTGTTAAATTACCACCCCCCACAACCTGCTCTTAATGTGGTGACCTGTCCCAGATTAGGGATATTGAAAGGAGATATGGGGAAGTAGGAGAAAAATCTGGCCACCTACATAAGAAAGTCAAAAAGGGACCAGTAACAATGAGTTTCAGGGACGTTGTGACTCAATTGACTGCATATGACCTGTTCACCACAAAATAGTGTTTGGAACTTGTCATACACATTGGGGTAAAGGTTACAATTACAGAAGAGTGCACACAGCAAATGTCACAAACATCACAACACTAATAGACACCATCACACCATTGTCAGGGACAAAAGCAGGTAGCAATTATTGTTAACGAGTAAAACAAAAAGACTCCATGTATTAACCAAGGTAATCTGTGACCAGTAGGAAACAGACAAGAAAACCTAAGGATCAGGGGAACCAGTGAAAAACTCTTACAGACGTATAAGGGGAGTGAGGATGAAATACTTTTACTGGTGCATTGCTTTTGTGTGGTATCACTTCTCACTTGCAAGAGGGATGCTTTTCCAATCTCTCTGGAAAAATCTACACTTATGGAGGCTTTACTTTAAATAAACTATACTCTTTTTCTTATTTGAAATAAATTGTGCTCTTTTTTCTGCTGCACTGGGGCCCTGGATGCTTTATTTGCACCCTTTCTCATACCTTACTTTCACTTGACTCAGCTAAAATTGTTAGTTCTGCTGAGTATATCAGACCAGGTCTACCAAACAGCTCAAGGGTCTCAGAGACCCCGATAGCCTCTAAAGCACATACCGCATTGTTGGTTACTCCATGAGCTGTCACAGGCACATAGAACCCTCCCCCCAAAAGCCCATGATCTCCCTTGTCAGAAAGATGGATTTGAGACAGCTTCTCCTGTTTCCTTGTATGAAATCAGTCATATTAAAAATTCCTTTCTTTCTTGGAAATCCTCATTGTCACAATCACAGGATTTTTGTGTGGTCAGCATCTGGACCTAGACTAAACCCCCCTGTGGTTTCAAGAACAAATCAATGCCAAAGCTTGGGATAAAAATAAAGATAAAAAACATAAGTATACCAAAGGATTGTGTATATATGAGTAGTATAAATATATTTAATTTCTCTACCTTTCTCTTTCCATTTTCAATATTTAAACTCTTGCTTATATTGGAGCTCACAAAGAGTACCCCAAAATGAAGATTTCAGAAGCAGCCTCAGAAACAAGAGTTTTTCTCTGACTTTCTACTGGTTTCTTGCCTCTTACTCTTATTTGCCCCCAAGTCTAGCCCCCCAAATTAGAACCTCTATTCTGGATGCTGGTAATAAAAATGGGAACCCCTTTTCTTAAAATCCACCTATACAACCTAAAATTATTCTGTACAAAAATTGAACATGAGGAAATTATCTTTGTTTAACCATAGGTCATAAGATTCCCCCTCCACTTTCCAGAGAGAGTTCTGTTTCACACACAGAATGGACAGAAAAATGATTGGGTCAATAAGTAAAATATCTTTTTTTTTTTAATCTATGGATTTATGGTCCCAGGCTAGAGGGCAAGATCATGTAATGAACATCCACTGAACATACTTATATTGGGTGCCTTTCCACATTGCATATCTGTTTAACAACTTCATGAGAAAGGGAATATGACCCTGTTTTACAGACAAGAAAATGAAAGCCAGAAAAGAGAGTAGCTTGCCTGAAAAGACAGTAACTTGCCCAAGAACACAGAACTAGAGGAATGAGAAAGCATGAGCCAGGGGCAGACTTTTAAGCACTTTTTTCAGCCTTTTTCACCCAGAACAATCCCACTTAATTTACTAAGTGAGTTAACAAAGCAACAAAGTGTAAACAAACAAAGTATAGTTTGTTACACTTAACAAAACTAAGTGAGTTTTGTTTAACAAAGTAAAAAGAAAGTGGCAAAGCTAAGAATTTACTGGACCACGTTTTCCTGACTGTGTGAACTAGCTTTGAAGTAGACTTATGGTTCCAATGGAAATGTTATCAAAGCATTTGAACAATTTACATTCCTACCAGTAGACCTCATTAGCATAAACATAGTCTTCTTGATTCTGCTTTTATCATAAGCTAGGGATTTTTATTCTTCCTTTCTGCTAGTTTGTTCATGTTGGTCTACACTAAATATTCAAAGAATACTGTAATTTTTATGTCAATGTTATAAACGTAGTTACTGAAGAATTAGGAAAGATTAGCCTCATAGCCATGAAAATGTACTGTTAAAATAGTAAGAACTACTTCTGAGAGCTAGAAACTCTTATGAACAGGCCATTACTGTAATTGGCTTTTGTGCAACAAATGGAGTATATTCCTCAGGGCATTGTATGGAAATGAAATAAATTGAATATAAACTAGATTACCGTTCCTTAAAGTACTGTTAAGTACTTTGTGTAGTCTAGAACTTCAGAGAGATTTGGCAACATTATGGCCTCTCCCATGTTTCATTCGTAGCTATTCTTCTTAGTAGAATCTAGTAAATGGATCACTGAAGAACATCAGAGAGCCCTAACTTAAGTATTCAAATTATTACAGATTAAATTCCATACTAAATATAACATTATATCTGCTTCTTTATTAAGAAGAATATAAGCCACTAATTTGTACTAATATAATTTCTAAAACAACTCTTTAATCTTAGTTTTAAGGCATTCTAATTTATATTTAACATATACATCCTTAATATATGTTTTCATGTATATCCTATCCTTATGAATATTTTATATCTGATGATTCATAGTGCTATTATTAACCAATAGGCATTCAAATACCTTGAGAACAATAAATTCTCACTTCTTATTTAGAAATATAGAAATATTTCTATATTTAATTATTTGTGATTGGTCAGAGTATCCTAGAAAGTAGTCAGACCTTTTATTGGGGCAATTGTAGACAGTCTTTGAACTGCCATTAGTCATGAAAGATGAATTTTTAAGCTTTTATAAATGATATATTTAGAATAAGGGAGATACTAATAACTTATTCTATTTTACTTCTTGCACTCCATGATTTCTCATAATCTTCAATTTGAAATTTGGTTCATAACGAAGTAATAATACATTTGGTAACATATGAAGGATGTATATTTTTCATAGTGAAAGCTAGATTGGAATGTCTTAAAGCTATAAAATTAAACAGTTGTCTTCAAAGTTATATTAACACAAACTAGAGGCTGACATTCATCCTGATAAAGCAAACGTAATATTATATTTAGTGTAAAATTGAACCTGTAATAATGTATGTTAAGTTCTAATGCAGTCTACAAGGAGTCAATACTTTTATAATAATTAATTTGTTATACCCAGAAGACCAAAAAATCATTTTACCACAAGGACATTTGAGGAATGTTTATTTCAGTCCAATTCATAACTGCCAAGTTGTGGAAGCAACCCAAATGGCCATCAAGTCATGAATGGATTAATAAATTGTGGTGTATGTATGTATATATATACACACACACACACACACACACCATGGAATATTATTCAACCATAAAAAGATGAAGAGTTTACATCTTTTTGTGTTTACCTGGATAGAGTTGGAACACATTCTTCTTAGTAAAGTCTCTCCAGAATGGAACAAAAAGTATATTATGTACTCAGTACTATTATGAAACCAATATACAAATGCTTACACACTCATACAAATGATAAAACACAAATTTAGTCTAACAAGGGAGATGGGAGAAAAGGGAGAAGGGAGGAGAGGGAAAGTGGGGAAGGTGATTGGTGGGGGGGTGCATTTGGTGGGATCTCAGCTAAGGTACACAATGCAAGGGTATATTTCAAAATAACTAAGAGTAAATCATAAATGTCTAACCACAAGAAATAAGTAGCAACATGATCATTATGTTAATCAGTGTGATTTAAGCATTCCACATTGTATATCAAATCTTCGCACTATAACCTGTCAATGCATAATTATGATTTTCATCAAAAATAAAATTAAAATTTTTTTTTAAATTCTGAACCCAGTTCTACTCTATCATATGTATCATATGTATATAGTTTGATATGACAACAACAACAAAACTCTAAGTACATTAAAAAAAAAGAATGGAAGATAGAGGAAGGTGACAGAGATATAAGTTAGCAGGGGGAGAGTAGATAAAGAGAGATTTAGCTCCAGTGATTTTGTAATTATTTGCCTTATTCCCACTTAAGTGGGGTCCTTGCTGTTGCAACAAATGTGTCCCCAACTTGAAACTTGACAATGGCATCACAGAAATTTTTCTCACCACTTATCCCCTTTGTTCCTCAATCCCCACACATGACATAAACATCCTTCCTGACATGTAGACCTTTGCATATTACCTCCTCATAGCCAGGAAGATACATTAGCGTGATTATACTGTAACCTTTCTACTTCAACTTGACCTTGTCTCTTAATGAAGAGCTCTCTTTGTACTATAGTATAGAAGAGGCAGATCTTCATCCTTTTACACTACTATATGATATCCCAGTCTGATAGCTATACCTTAGTTTATAGAGATATTCCCTTTTCATTAATATTTGGGTGAAACCTGCACTTAACATGTATATTTATACATTTAACACTGAAATGTAAATAATACAATACAATAAAAAAAACTTAAAATAGGTATCTTTGTAAATATACTTTTATGTACATGTCAAAATTAATACTCAAGGATCTATTTTAAGAAGTTTATTGATTAGTTTTACCAATTTGTATTTTGTGGACTGTAGCACTGATATCACATGGGGGCTTTTTTGAAATGAGTCCCATGTCTCACTCCAGTTCTGGTGTTTCAGAATCTGTATCTTAACAAGAAATCCCGGTGACCCATACTAATGTTTAAATGCCATTTCTTAGAGAATCATACATGTATTTAGACACTGGTTATCAAACTTATAACATTCACTGTAGGAGGCCAATACATTGAGAGGGACAGTGTTGGGGCAAGCCAAGTGACTTATTGGGAGAGCCAGCAAGCAGAGAAGACAGTACACTAATGTCCCAAAGAGTTATCTTATGTTAGCATGAAATTTAGGCTTCTTTTTATCTTAAGGGAAGAGGAAAGTGGTGGGAGGTTTGGATTGCAAGAGGTAACTAAGGACTGCAGACATATGGGCATCAGTGAGGGTCTGAGGAGGTTTAAAACTTCTCTATTGGTCAGTTAACTTTGGAGGATGAGATCAGGATGTTCCTAAAAATCTTTTACTTAGCATTGTTGCTTGCTCTTACACCTTTCTTATCTCCCCAGGATTTAATTTAGGAAAAGACACCATTTCACCTTTTTTCTAGCTTATATGCAGAGCTAAGCAGAAGCTTTTAATTTATTGAATTTTACAGTGAGGGATCAGGAGCAAAATGGAGCTAGTTATGTTGAAAGAGAGAGTTAGCTCAGTGATTTTGTAATTATTTGTGTCATCCCTTAAATGGACTCCTTGCTATTGCAACAAATGTGTCCCCAACTGAAACTTGACAATAGCATCACAGAAATTTTTCTCACCTCTTATCCCCTTTGCTCCCCTTCCACTGCTTATACCGATAGATATTTCCAATTTAAATATCATTAATCATTTTTTTTTTGTTTTGAGACAGAGTCTCACTTTGCTGCCCTTGGTAGAGTGCCATGACATAGCTCACAGCAACTTCAAACTCTTGGGCTCAAGCCATCTCTTGCCTCAGCCTCGCAAGAAGCTTAGACTACAGGAATCACCACAATGAATGGCTATTTTTTAGAGACGTGGTCTCACTTTTGCCCAGGCTGGTCTCAAACTCCTCAGCTCAGACAATCAACCTGCCTCGGCCACCCAGAGTAATCATTTTTTAAATGTTTTCAAGGTATTTTTTTGTGTTATTTTAACGTTCATTTACTTGATTGCTTGAGCATCTTTTATTGTGTGTATTAGCAATTTCCTATACACCAAATTGAACATTCATATCCTTTTCTGTTTTTTTCTACATTTTTAGTCATTTTCTTTATGGCATAAAAATTCTGTATTGCCTTTGGCATATTGCCATATTTTCTGCAGCCAGTTACTTAATTTTATTAATTTTGTTGAACTATATTTCATTTTGAAGAGTGTTTGAAATTAAAATTTTAAGCATAAATAATTTTTCTTAGTTTCTTAGTTTAGTTCTGGGTTTTGTTTTGCTGTTGAGATGGTCCTTCTAGTCACAATAATTATAAGTATAGAGTTTTTTTTCCCCACAGGTGTTTTTAAAATTTCTGAAAATTAGGCTTTCTAAAATTTTGTAAATTATCTCATTTCATTTTTTTATAAATGCTCCCAGGCACTTATTGAAAAACATATTCATTCCTATTCTGAAAAGCAACCTCTGGCATGTATTGAATCCCCATGTAAAGGTCTATTTCTGTATCCTGCCTTCTGTTCCATTGATTCATTGCTATTTTTTGCTTATATTTACATGTTATGTAGTAATTTTGATATATGGTATAGAAAATCTTCTATAATTATATATATTTAATTTGTATTCATTGCCAAACTAAAATATCATTTATTTTCATATATATTTTATAATTATCTTCTTTAGTTTTATAAAATAGTGTTTTAGAAGATTAAAATCACAATATAACAATAAACTTAGAGAGATGTATTACACTCTTTTTTCATACATAAATTTAATATTATTTCTCATTATAAAATATAACAAATATATTTTTAGAAATCCAAATATACATTTTTTATCTACCACAAAAAAATGTTAAATATAAAAGTGTAACTGAACAATTGTAAAAGTGTAACTGAAAAGTGTAACTGAAATCACCATGCTCTTCCTTATCTAAATATAAAATCTGTTAACATATGTTTAATTTTTTTTTAATTTAAAGGAAATTAAGGTTTTTTTGATACGGGGTCTCACTTTGGCATCCAGGCTAGAGTTCAGTGTCATGATCATAGCTCACTGCAGCTTCAAATTCCTGGGCTCAAGTGATCCTCCTGTTTCATCTTCCTGAGTAACTGGGACTATAGATGCATGCCACTACACCCACTAAATTTTTTTTTTAATTTATTTTCTGATCACCAGCTGCCCAGATACCAAAAAATTATGCTTCCGAAATCTCTTGATGTCGATTCCGCATGAAGAGCAGTTGAGTTGCCCCACGTGTGCCACTCACAACAGAAGCCCTTTTTTACACACCCAGTAAATTTTTCAATTTTTATAGAGATGAGGTCTTGCTGTGTTGCCCAGGCTAGTCTGGCCTCAAGCAGTTCTCCCAACTTGGCCTCTCAAGTGCTATTATTACATGCGTGAGCCAATATCTGCTTTTATTAGAGTCTCATTTTAGGTTTTAGAATGTTTACATCTTTATTTATAAATTTATGCATGATGCCTTTTGAAGAAGAGAAAAACTTAGATGAATAAAAATATGTATTATGTTGCACAAAACTCCTCCCAGAGACCTGCATTTAACATGTATGTTTATACATTTAACACTGAAAGGTACACAATATATCAGGCTGATATATATATATATCCCAACACACATACGTACATATATGTATGGTGTGTTTTTTAAGGTACTAATGGTATTAGCCATAACACATAGCATTTATCATAAAGCATGATGCTTAGCACAAATGCTAAGTGCTTAACAGAATGTTTTTATTTTTTTCTTAATTTTTTTTTTAAAGACAGAGTCTCACTTTGTCACCCTTGGTAGAATGCTGTGACATCACAGCTCACAGCAACCTCCAGCTCTTGTGCTCAGGGGATTATCTTGCCTCAGCCTCACGAGTAGCTGGGACCATAGGTGCCCACCTCAATGCCTCGCTATTTTTTGTTGCAGTTTAGCTGGGACTGGGTTCAAACCTGCCACCCTTGGTATATGGGGCCAGCGCCCTACACATTGAGACACAGACACCGCCCAACAAAATGTTTTTAAAGTTAGTTTCACAGCTATCTTAAAAGAAACAATAATATTACATTTTACAAACAAAAAAAGAAAACAAAGTTTAAGTAAAATTAATAGTCCACAATCTCATACCTAATAAGTTGTTAATGTTCCAAAACTAATCTAGAACTGTGTGCCATCAAGGCCTATGATCATAAGAGCCCAGAAATTTTGGACATGTAACAATATATCCTATATATATGTAGTTGAATTTTCTTTTGACTATGACATTTAATTGGTACAATCTCAATATGTAGATGTGCTGTAGTTTATTTTAAAAATTAATGATTGACTTAGCCCTCTATTTTTCCATACAGAAAGTGAGAATACTGATAATACTTCCTGTAAATTTAATAAAAATAAATACACAAACATAAAGACACAGTCAATATATGCATAACAAATTAATTGAACATTACAGTGAGAAAGAATAATAGAGTTTTATATATGTATGTACTTATGTGTATATATTCTATATTTACACACATGAATGTATACATATATATTTAACTATGACGTCTACAAATGCATAATAAGGATAATTAACTCTGTGAACAATTACCAAAGATATTCTTTTACAGTTTCTAAAGGAAGAAATACTTGCGCCTAATAAAAATTTGAAAACATATTCTATTTCACCTTGCTCAGATAAAGGCAAATAAAAACCAAAAGGAGGTTCTAGCATCATTCCTGTTTTGGGGGGAGGGCAGAAGCAAAATTTGTTATTTTTTATAGAAATGTTATTTTGAAATGAAGTATACAGAAAAACGAATACAATTCATAAGTGTAATGGTTTTAATATTCCCAAGGTAAACACACACATAACCAACACCCAATTCAAGAAATAGCCTCCATAAGTCTTCTTTATTTGTACTTCTAGATGTTACTTTCCCTTTGCTTTTTGCCCATTTTCTCTTCTCCTGTTTTGTCTTTTCCCTGCTGATTTTTATATACATCATAGAAATAATCTCTTTTATTTTAATGTCTACATCCACTATCCAGCTTATCTTTTCATTCCCTTAATGGTGTCTTTGATGAACAAAAGTTTTTAAACAATTTTTTCTTAGTACTTGGTACTTTGTGTGCCTTTCATTCCAAAGTAATTAAGTTTTTCTACGTTGTTGTTTTCTTTTTCTAAAAGCATTACTGCATTACCTTGTACCCTCAAGTCTATAATGCTCCTACAATTTGATTTGCGTTTGTGGATAAAGAATGCTTTTTCTTTATCATGCAATTGGATAATTAACCAAACATCAGTTATTGAAAAGTCTCACCTTTCCTCATGGCACTGAAGTGTCAGGTAACTATGGGTGTGGGTGTGGACTCTATTGTATTCCACTGATCTGTTAGCCCTTCCATGTCTAATCCTATGCTGTCTTTATTATAGGTTTAAAAACACTTTGATGTTGGTAGTAGTGCAGATTCTCTGAATTTCTTTTTTTTTTAATTCAAGCTCTTGTTTAGGCTATTTTAAGACATTACATTTTCATATAAATTTTAAAGTCAACTCTCAATTTTGAGTTTTAAAAAATCGGCTGAAATTTTGATTGTAATCGATTTTGAATTTATATATAAAGTTGAGACCAATTGAGACCTTCAAAATTTTTCTACCATAAAAAGGGTAGAAAGGTAACATTTCTGAAGGTAACACCAGCAACATGGCAGAATTAGAAGCTCCTGACTTTCCCTCCTCCCACAGGCACAAGGAGTGTGCATCTATAAATGGGTCAATATGTCCAAGGGAAATCCAGAATGTAGGCAAAGACTCTTACATGCTGCATGACTTAGAAAAGATCCACATCAAAAAAGTAAGAAAATCTGAGGTACACTCACACATTAACCCCAATCTGAGCACACTGTCATATAATTAAAAAATTCCCAACTTTTTCCTGTGGGGTAGAAGGGTAATCCCATACATATAGTGTCCAACTTTTATGATCACTATCAGGGTTCCTGGCTCTTAAATCACCCTGCTTGAGTAAATACAGGGTGAGAGAGGGCTTCAGAAGATTTTCCTCAAACACAAAGAACAAGGAGGAATTTTTTATTACACAAGCTCTCCCACCAGGATCAATATATCTCCCAACTTCCCTGTGGTAAGGATTTGCCTGCATGCTTTTCCAGATCCTTCATACGACTCTAGCCTCTAACAAATCAGTATCTGGGAGTCTAGCAGATAAATAATAAATCTCCTCAAGCCTAAGTGTGAGTATGATATTTTCCGTGCATACTTCTCCAGCTTGCTTGAATGTTAAATCCTTGCAATATCTCATTGGAGGAAGAGTAGATGACCTTTCTGTGCCTGACAGTAAAAATAGGCAGTCTCTGTGCCTTCTTTAACATTCTTCAGTGATAACACCAGGTCAGAAGCCTCTCCTGCAAGGAGCATATGAGACATTTGCTCCCTTGAACAGAATAGTGGACACTCACGGTATATTCCTCTTACAGCTTGCTCCAGCAAAAATTTCAGCCATACAATCCATTCCTGGAAAGAGGTTGGAGGCCTCTGTTAGCAGGAAAGAAGGGATGGCACTCCATGCACCTTCTTCCTGGAATAAATCCACATTTCTAGACTAGACTAGTTCTCCTTAGAACTAGTTTTTGCATGTACCAAGTACTTCAACTTTTACACTTCAGGAACTGGTTTTTAAGTCACCTAGTTTTAGGAGGTGATGGGGCTCTGAATTCATGAATTTTCTAGAACACAAATATCAAAAAGTGATTTTGTAGGTGGGAAGAGCCAAGATGGCAGTCTGTAGCCAGCTTTCTGCAGACACTCCTGTCCAGAAGGAGAGTTAAAGGACAGAAATTTAGCAAGAAAGCCAACGGTTTGGAGCTGAGCCAAGAGACAAGGTCAAGGAAAGCACATCAACCCTGCTGGAGCGACATGCGACCCCAAGGATACAAATAAAAGGTACAGAGCACATCACCAAGCGGACGGGAGTCCCCTCCCCCAAGAGAACAGCTCACAGTATATGCCATACCTCCATACAAACAAGTGAGCAGAGTTCAGATGTCCTCCCACTCTACCCCACAGGAGAGACCCTCTAAAAACCGGACCTCCTTCCCCTGTGCTGCGGCACTCTCCTGACAGGCATAAAGCTGTACAAAACTGTATATTTTCTCTACCTGCAAGTTGGAACTCCTGGCACTCCCCTCCACTCTCACCCTGAGGTCTGCAGGTCTGTCCCCCATAGAGTCCAGATTCTTGAACACTTTCTCGAGGGGTGTGGACAGGGCATGGGTTGCAGCTGGTCTGTGCTGTTCTCCCGGCTCACAGCAGTGAGAGAGTGAGCCAAAAAGCGGCTGGCTGAAAAGCGGACCAAAGCTTTGCTAAATTTCAGCCATACCTGACCCTCATGGGAGGACAGCTGAAACAAAGGGCTGAATCTCAGGACTATTAGCAGCTCAGCGTCTCCTTCCACAGGGCAGAAATTCTGCGAACTTGTTCTGTTCTATCAGCTTTTTCATCTACTTTACATCAATCAGGACAGGGCTGGAACTGAGTGAATCACCCAGCCCCCATCAAATACCCAGGTTGTTAAGCCTCACCTCCCCCCCTGCCAACACCGACACCGACACAACCGGTGGACTGGCTGAGGAGCCACAGAGAACCGTGTGACCTAGGCAGGCACAAACCTCTAGAGCATCTGCTCATTGGAGGGAACTGGACCA
>CAUYON010051584.1:0-10559 GCA_963573935.1 Arctocebus calabarensis
AGTCCCAGCTACTTGGGAGGCAGAGGCAAGAGACTCGCTTGAGCCCAGGAATTGGAGGTTGCTATGAGCTGTGATGCCATGGCACTCTATCCAGGGTGACAGCTTGAGGCTCTGTCTCAAAAAAAAAAAAAAAAAAAGACACATAGAAAATATAACAGAATAAACTCTCTTACATATGGACAAATGATTTTGTTTTTCTGTGTTTCTTTTTTTTTGCAGTTTTTGGCCGGGGCTGGGTTTGAACCTGCCACCTCCAGCATATGGGGCCAGTGCCCTACTCACTGAGCCACAGATGCCGCCCGGACAAATGATTTTCAACAAGAGTGCCAAGACCATTTAACGAAGAAAGGACAGTGTTTTTAGGAAATGATACTGGGAACACTGGATAGCCTACTAAAAGAAGGAAGCTAGGTCCTTACCTAACACCAAGTTTATGAGTTTGAAAAATAAACTCAAAATGAATCAAAGGCATAAATGAAAGAGCTAAAACTGTAAGGCTCTTAGAAGAAAACATAGGTGCTTCATGACATTAGATTTAGTAATGTTTTCTTAGCTATGACACCAAAAGCACAAGAAACAAAAGAAAAGTGGGCTAATTGGACATCATCAAGATTACAAACTTCTGAGCAGTGCCTGTGGCTCAATGGAGTAGGGCACCAGCCCAATATGCTGAAGGTGGCAGGTTCAAACCCAGCCCTGGCCAAAAACTAAAAAAAAAAAAAAAAATTACAAACTTCCCTGCATCAAAAGACAAAGTAAAAAGGCAACCCACAAAATGAGAGACTATATTTACAATTACATATCTGTTGAAAGATTTGTACTCATGATATAAAAGATATATGAATGGGCCAATAAGCACATGAAAAGGTAAGCAACATCAATAATCATTAGGGGACAAGCCCACTATGCCTATAAACCTAGCATTTTGAGCAAGTGAGGCAGGAGGATTGCTTGAGGCCAGGAGCTAGAGACCAGCTTGAGCAACAAAGCATGACCCCTTCTCTACAAAAAATAGAAAAATTAACCTAGCCATAGTGGCAAAGGCCAATAGTCTCAGCTACATGGAGGCTGAGGCAGGGGACCACTTAAGCCCAGGAGTTTGAGGCTACAGTGAGCTGTGATTGTCCTGCAGTTGAGTATGGGTGGCGAGAGCCAGCAGGGTCCACCACATCTGAGTGAGGGCCCAGGTAGCAGGTGCTGTGAGGCAGGAGGCTATGGGGACCCAAAGGGCGGAGGGCCCCCTTTGTAAGGTAGACTGAGGGGAGTCAAAACCTGGGTGAGACTGGGGACTGATCACAGAGGACAGGAAGAGGCAGAAGTAGATTTGGAAGAAGAGATTCAGGCCTGAAGTGTGGGGAGAGAGGAGACAAAAAGATGAAAACATGGGTGTGGAAGGCTGGGAAGGGCCCTCATCAAACGGCAGTCAGAGGAGAGCAATAGCGAAGTTCAAGTCTATGGTTGACAGTTTTTAATGCAAGTCACAGCACACAGAGACCCATTTTATGCTCTTTTCAATTGTCCTCTACTCACTCTATAATTCTCAATTATTTAGTCCTTTAGATAGGAGAGACCTCCTCCTCCAAAGTTCCCAATTTTAAATAATTTGCACAAAGGTTTTTAAAAAAAGCACAACTGCAATATTTGCTCAAGTGCATTTTAGCATGTGTTCATATAAATATATAGTGTAGGGCAGCGCCTATGGCTCAGTCAGTAAGGCACCAGCCCCATATATCGAGGGTGGCAGGTTCAAACCCAGCTCCAAATGAACTGCAACAACAACAAAAATAGCCAGGCGTTGTGGCAGGCACCTGTGGTCCCAGCTACTCGGGAGGCTGAGGCAAGAGAATCGCCTAACCCAGGAGTTGGAAGTTGCTGTGAGCTGTGTGACGCAACGGCATTCTACGGAGGGTGAAAAAGTGAGACTCTGTCTCTCTAAAAAAAAAAAAATAATAAACATATAGTGTAGAAATAGTATGTGATGGGCTGTACCAATTCATATTTCCATCAATCCATAGGGTACCAATTTCTCCACTGGAGGGAAATGTTGAAAGAAATGGAAAGGGAAATTGAATGTGGCATTCATAGAAAGTCAGGTACATAAGAGAGAGGAATTCTGAAAGGAGAGGGTAATATAAAGACACAAATTAAAGAAAGAATAAATGTAGTAAAGATACAAGTGAAAAAATGGTAAGAAGAAATTAGAAGCATGATGCCCAACCAGAGTTTAAAGACTGACAAAGAATTTGGTAATGAAGTGATTATCTCTTCCCTCCTTCCTTCTCTATTTTTTTTTTTTTTTTTTTGAGACAGAGCCTCAAGCTGTCACCCTGGGTAGAGTGCCGTGGCATCACAGCTCACAGCAACCTCCGACTCCTGGGCTCAAGCGAGTCTCCTGCCTCCGCCTCCCAAGTAGCTGGGACTACAGGTGCCCACCACAATGCCCAGCCGTTTTTTGGTTGCAGCTGTCATTGTTGTTTGGCAGGCCCGGGCTGGATTTGAACCTGCCAGCTCAGGTGTACGTGGCTGGCACCTTAGCCTGCTGAGCCTATTTTTCTTTTTTTTTAGAGAAAGGGTCTTGCTATGTTGCCCAGGTTGGTCTCAAACTCCTGGCTCACATGATCTCCTGCTTAAGCTAATTAAGCTGAGACTAATTAACACTTTTTTTTGAGACAGAGTCTCATTATGTCACCTTCAGCAGAGTGCCATGGCGTCACAGCTCACATCAACCTCTAACTCTTGGGCTTAAGTGATTCTTTTGCCTCAGCCTCCCAAGAAGCTGAGACTACAGGTGTCTGCCACAATGCCTGGTTATTTCTTTTTTGTTGCAGTTGTCATTGTTGTTTAGCTGGCCTGGGCCAGGTTCAAACCTGCCAGCCTTGGTGTATGTGGCTGGCGCTGTCACCACTGTGTACTGAGCGAAGAGTCTCACTTTGTCACCTTTGGTAGAGTTCCGTGGCATCATAGCTCACAGCAACTTCCAACTCTTGAGCTCAAGTGCTTCTCTTGCCTCAGCCTCCCTAGTAGCTGGGACTTACAGGCACCTGCCACAATGCCTGGCTTTGTTTGTTTGTTTGTTTGTTTGTTTTAGCAGGCCTCGGCGGGGTTCAAACCCACCAGCCCTGGTGCATGTGGCCAGAGTCCTAACCACTGAGCTATAAGCGCCCAGCCAAGACTATTTTATGTTCTTGTCATTTATAAATTTTCTGCTGTAGCATATTTCTTTGTGGGACTGTACTAGTACTAGAACATGTCTTTCCAGTCTTCCATCAATGGACATTTGTGTATCTTCCAACTTTTTGCCATTTAGAACATTATAGTATGTGTCTTACATTTGCACACAGACAAGAATTTTCTAGGTAATATGCCTAGGAATAGAATTGCTAGGTCACAGGGCATTAAAGATAGGATAAAGTTGCTTTCCAAATTGGTGGGTTCAGCCCTCTTTCAGTTAATCCATTACCCAGGTGAGAGAGATGAAAGTTCAAGGTGCATTTCTAGATTAGAGCAATGTACACATGTGATATTAATACCAGCTTGTGCTGAAACAAGATAAATGTCACCTTGGATTGACTCTATCAAGAAAGCCATTAGAAATTTATTTCCTGGAGGAGCAATTTAGGAGACACCCAAGTCCTTGGAACCAGGGAACAGATGTACTAAGAAAAGTGTTATTGGAACCAATGATAAGTAGCAAGATATGTTACAGAGAGAGGTTAGGGGGCTAGACATGCTTGGTAGTAAAGATAGAGAATGGGTGGAGAGTGTGAGTCTGCACTGTGATCTCAATAAGAAAAACTCGTGTTTTATAGTAAGTGCTGAGAAGTGGGTGATTAGCAGCCAACCTGTCTCCCTGAGAACATCCATTTCATGTGCCCTTCACATAGTACATATGTATCCAACATCCACTATGTCCAAGGAGGTGGACTGGGAGAGAAGGAGACAAATCCAACACCTTCCTTGCCCTCAAAAAGTTCATAACTAGGCTCAGCACCCATAGCTGAGTGGTTACTGCACTGGCCATGTACACCAGGGCTGGTAGGTTCGAACCTGGCCTGGGCCAGCTAAACAGCAATGACAACTACAACAAGAAATAGCCGGGCATTGTGGCAGGCACCTGTCCCAGCTACTTGGGAGGCTGAGGCAAAAGAATCGTTTTAGCCCAAGAGTTAGAGGTTGCTGTGAGCTGTGATGCCACGACACTCTACCGAGGGCAACATAGTAAAATTCTGTCTCAAAAATAAGTTCATAACTAGCAGGGAAGACATACTTTTTAAAAAGCAGAAGTATGAATCAGAACACAAGAACCATGAGACAGTTACAGGCAAGGTATATCAAGAATTTTGGGAAGTGGAGCATGCTGGCTCGTGTCTGTAATCCCAGCATTTTTGGAGGGTGAGGCAGGAGTTGGAGTCTGCAGTGAGATATTATAATACCAGGGCACTCTAGCCTGGGTGACAGAGTGAGACCCTATTGAAACAAATAAATTACTAAATAAATAAATAAGTAACTCTGGGACCCATAAATGGGAAATCAGAGAGACTTCCTTCTGGAAAAGGTAATGGGGGTGGTGAATCTCCAAGTAGGAATTGCCCAGGGCTGAAAATTCTGGCCATTGAAAAAAATCTCTTTGTCCTCTTCAAGAAGAAAGGACTATCCCTAAATTACATCCACTGAAATATTATCTAGCAAGAACAAAGAGCAAATTACTGTTATGTGCAACAACATAGATAAATCTCAAAAACATTGTGCTAAGCAAAAGGAGCTGGAAACAAAAGATTGCTCACCTCACTGTGCAATTCCATTCATTTATTTTTTACGTCTTGTTTTCTTTCTAGTAGAGACAGTGTCTCTGTGTTGCTCAGGCTGGTCTCGAACTTCTGGCCTCAAATGATCTTGCTGTCTTATAGCCTCCCAAATAGCTGGGATCACTTGCATGAGGGATGGAACCCAGCCCCTGCAATTTCCTGCATATGAGGCTCTCAGGCAAAAAATAATCTATGTGGCTAGAACTCAGAATCTAGAGGTTTTTCTGGGGATAATGATGTGCTGCAGCTTGGCTTGAACTGGCTCCTAAACATCTATACCATTCTGTCCAATTTGATAATTGCTGGAAATCAATCGTGGTAGGAATTTACACCAGAAATGAGCAAAAGCTACAAATCTCTTTCTCTTGTAGTTATTTTAACAGCTCATTGTTAAACATTTACCAGCACACCACAGGTAGTCAAAGCAAAGGGGGAGGATTAACTGAAAAGGCAGTGACCAAATTGTCTGGAGTTCAGGGAATGATTACATGGGTGTATACAATGGTAAGTGCTCACGGAATCGAACATTCAGGAACCGTACATTTATTATATGCACATTATAGCTCGATGAAAAAGGTTATATATAACCTAAAATAAAACAAAATGAGGAAAAGTTCATTGGGTAAAATAGAAGGAAGGTGGCAATGCCCTAGGCTGTGAAAAGACATAGCATTATTTGAGGTCAGATGAGCCTTCATCTAAATTTTGGGTGGGAGTAATGGCAGGTAAAACTAAAAAGGCCCAGAATGTAAAAGCCAGAAATAGGAAGCAAGTGTCTCCTTCTACCTCCTTTGCCCTCTAACCCACTCCTTAACTCAGGATAAGGGCTATTTTAATCAGGAAAAAGCTATGGTTACATTTTTGCCTGTCTAAGAGCACAGTCACATTTTGCAATTATGTATATTATATCTTTTAAAAACATTGTCTCTATTGGCCAGGCATGGTAGCTCATGTCTATAATCCTAGCAGTTTGGGAGGCCAAAGCATGTGGATTGCCTGAGTTCACAGGTTCTAGACCAGCCTGAGCTGGGTATTGTGGCGGGCACCTGTAATCCCAGCTATTTGAGAGGCTGAGGCAAGGGAATCACTTAAGCCCAAGAGTTTGAGGTTGCTGTGAGCTGTGATGCCACAGCACTCTACCGAGGGTGACAAAATAAGACTCTGTTTCAAAAATAATTAAATAAAATAAAAAATAAAAATCTTGTTTCTAGTATCTGCAGCATTGCACACTGTTGAAAGAATAACCAAGAAGCAGCCAGAGAGTGGGCAGGACTGAGCCAGGGAAACCAGGGAACCTGCCTGGACCCTTGAGGAGGGCATTAACTAAGTCTTTTCCTCTCAACTTTTTTCCCACCATGATTATGTACAAAGATGCTCAGAAGTAAGACAAAAAGAAAAGCAACATGGTCAATTTTTCAGGAAGCCAACTTTTTCCCATTTAAATGACTACCCGTTGGCTTGGCGCCTGTGGCTCAACGGGCTAAGGCACCAGCCATGTACACCTGAGCTGGCGGGTTCAATTCCAGCCCGGGCTCACCAAACAACAATGACAGCTGCAACCAAAAAATGGCCAGGCGTTGTGGCGGGCGCCTGTAGTCCCAGCTACTTGGGAGGCGGAGGCAGGAGACTCGCTTGAGCCCAGGAATTGGAGGTTGCTGTGCGCTGTGATGTCACAGCACTCTATCCAGGGTGACAGCTTGAGGCTCTGTCTCAAATAAAATAAAATAAAAAATAAATAAATGAATACCCTTTATTCCATGCTACATGCTTCATGCTTCCCTTTCCTTTCTTCTTCTTTCCCTAACCTCCTTCCCTCCTACATTCCTCCCTCTGTCTTCTCCCTTTTCCCCTCTTCCTCTTTCTTTTTTCTGTTAAAATGACTTTTCTAATAAAATGTTACCACTGCTATAGCAAACAGTAAGGTGGTTTCTCAACACCATATAATCAGCAACTTCACTTCTGGGAATATACCCCAAAGAATTGAAAACAGGGATTCAGACAGATATTTTCATACCCATGTTAAAAGCAGCATAATTCACAACAGTCCAAAGGTGGAAATAACCCAAATGTCCAGATGAAATGGCAGATGAATGGATAAGCAAAACGTGATCTATACATACAATTGAATGTTGTTCAGCCTTGTAAAGGAAGGCAACTCTGACACCCGGTCCGCTAAGGATGAACCTGGAGGACATCATACTCAGTGAGAGAAGCCAGGCACAAAAGGACAAAATCCTGGGTGATCCCACTCAGAGGAGGTCCCTAGAGGCATCAGAGCCACAGAGACAGAAAGTAGAAAGGCGGGTGCCAGGGGGTGGGAAGGGGGTGGGGAGTTAGTAAACAGGGAGAGATTCAGTTTGGGAGGATGACAAAGTTCTGAAGATGGAGGGTGGTGACCCACTGCACAGCAATATGAACATGTTTGATGACATTGAGCTATGCACTTAAAATAGTTAAAATGGCAAATTTTATGTGATGTGTGTTTTACAATAAAAATGCTTTACCACACAGTACATGATACATACAATTTTTCCTTGTCAATTAAAAATGAAAAAAGTGGCTCGGGCCCATAGCACAGTGGTACGGCGCCGGCCATATGCACCGAGGCTGGCAGGTTCGAACCGGCCCAGGCCAGCTAAACAATAATGACAACTGCAACAAAAAAAATAGCTAGGCCTTGTGGCAGGCACCTGTAGTCCCAGCTTCTTGGGAGGCTGAGGCAAGAGAATCGCTTAAGCCCAAGAGTGAGATTGCTGTGAGCTGTGACACCATGGCACTCTACCCAGGGCAACATAGTGAGACTCTGTCTCAAAAACAATTTTTTTTTTTTTGGTAAAGCCTGTAACACCAGCACTCGGGAAGGCCGAGGCAGGAAGATTGAACTCGGGAGTTCCGCAGGAGCTTGAGCAAGAGTGAGACCCCGTTTCTACTATGTGTATAAAAACTGTCCCGGCCTGTATTCCTCATTACTCAGGAGGATGAGGCAAGAGGACCGCATGAGCCTGAGAATCTGTGGTTGCTGTGAGCTATGATGACGCCAGAGCACTCTACCCAGAGTGACCTAGTTAGACTGTCTCAAAAAAGAAAAAAAGTAGCTACAAAAAATAAAATAATAATTTTAAAACGTGTTTTCAGTCACTTTTCCCTTATGAAAGAAAGGTGATTGATACTTTAAGATGGTGGGGGTGTCCACACTTGGCAAACAAAGTGGAAACTATTGGGTCTCCAGCAACATCTTGGGATCTTACTGGCTCCCTCCGCCCCAGCCTGGGACTTCCGGCCAGGCTCGGAGGTTGTGGCCTCCACTGGGCCCACCTGTCACCCTGCACCACCCCTACGCCAGTCTATCCTACCCCCACGCCCCTGTACCTTAGGCGCGTGCGCAGACGTGAGGTGGGAAGCGCAGGCTCAAGGCACCGCCCGAGTCGGTCTCCGCCCCTTTTCCCCACGGAGTGGTGCGCACGCGCCGCGGCTGAAGGGTGGGGCTTGTCGCAACTCCTGGCTCTCGCTCTCGCGAGAGGCCGGTGCGCGGTTTTACGACTGCCTCTTCCCCTACCTCGGCTTCCCGGGCTCCGGCTGCAGCGTCAGCCTTGTTCCAGCCTCGGCGGTGGCAGCTCCTTGGCCTCAACTCCAGAGTCCCTCAACGCTCATCCGCCCTGGTCTGCAGCATCTCCCGCCCTTGGTCGTTCGGGCGCTGGCCTAGGCCGCAGCCCCGGGCTCGAGTCGGCGCCGCCCGCTCGCGGCCCGCCCCCTATGGGCCCGGGCTAGAGGCGCCGCCGGCCTGCGGAGCCCCGATGCTGGCCCGGAGGAAGCCGGTGCTGCCGGCGCTTACCATCAACCCCGCCATAGCCGAGGGCCCGTCTCCCACCACCGAGGGCGCCTCCGAGTGAGTGGGTGACTGGGGGCTTATGTTGGGGTATGGACGACTGGGGGCCCTCCGCGCGGAGGATGGAATGTGGGAGTCCCAAAGTAGCATAATCAGGGTGATGGGGGTCCTTGAGAGGGCAGAGTGAGGGGTCTCTGAGTAGTGAGGTCGGACTGAGGAGTGATCCCTGCGGGGACAAGACGAGATGTGGGGTCCCTAAGTAGAGAAATCAGAGTGATAGGAGGTCCGTAAGAAGAGAATACAGTGAGGGGTCCCTGAGTAGTGAGTTTGCACCCAGGGGCTGTCCCTGCGGGGAGAAGACGGGTGCGGGGTCCCTAAGTGGTGAAATCAGGGTGCTGGGAGTCCATAGGAAGGAACGACAGAGTGAGGGTCTCTGTCTAGTGAGATTGGGCCAAGGGGAGGCCCCCTACTGGAACAAGAGGGATGTGGGGACCCTGAATAGCAAAATCAGGATGCTTGGATGGGTGGGTGGGGGCCTTCAAGGGAAGAAAGGGTTTGGGATCCCTAAGTAGTGAGATGAGGCCTAAGACAAGTCCTTGCAGAGGGAATATGGGGTATAGGGCCCTGGAGTTGTGAGATTAGTTAAGGGGAGTGTCACTGAGAGGAGAACATGGGTGAGGGGCATCCTGAATACCAAATCATTATAAAAGGGGGCCCCTGAGGGGACAGGAAAGCTGAGAGTGTTTCTGATTGGTGAGTTCCCAGTGAGGCATCTGGGGGGAGGAGATAGTAAGGGGAGTTTCTGAGTGGTCAGGACAGGTTGAGGGTTCTTCTGGGGATGTCCCTTGTGGAGCTAGGGTAGGGTCCGAGTCCTTGAGTAGTGAGGAGGGCTCCCAGAGGCCAAGATGGGGGGATTGAGAGGAAAGGCGGCTGAGAGGTGAGGACGGGGATCCCCGAGGTGAGGCGGCTGAGAGTGGGGGAGTTTCTGGGGGCAATGAGAAAAGGGAGCCTCAGAGACAAGAGAAAGCTCCCAGTGGTGGCAGAGGCAGGGTGTGTGGAGTGACTTGAAGCTGGGGAGGGGGATAAGAAGGCTAGGAAGCAGGAGTGAGGGAGATTGGGAAAAGCTAGCATTTGGGGAGCCTTTGGAACCCCTAAAAACAGATGATCAGAGTCTAAAAGGAAATGGACCAGAAAAGCCTTGAAAGTGGGGTTGGCTTAGTGCAGGTTTGAAGAGGCTGAGGGTGGCTTCAGGACTCTCAGGGGTACTCTCGAGGAGTGGGGAAAAGGGGTCAAAGGGGGTAGAATGACGCTGTGACACAATCGTGTCATGCAAGGATAAGGGAGGTGACTCTGGATGTTGGGGGTGCACACCTGTGGGGTCATGCCACAGTGATTCCTGCCTTCCTGTTCTCTACACTGGAGCAGAGTGAGACAGGGGAGGGCAGTCCCAGGAGCCCCCAGCTGGGCTCTGTTTGTTGGACTCATGGTATGATGCCATGAGAAGCAGGAATGTGGTGAATATGACATGTATGGTGGACTCACCTACCCTGGGGCTTGGCCCTTGGTTACCTGGATGAAGAAGGTGAAGAAGAGATTTTTTTTTTCCTTTTTAAAAAAGACACAGGGGTTCCCTCTGTCACCCAGACTGGAATACAGTCGCTTGACCACAACTCAGTGCAGCCTCTAACTCCTAGGCTGAAAGGATTCTTTGCCTCAGCTACCTGACTAGATAGGACTACAGGTGCGACCATGCCTGGCTCATTTTTTTTTTTTTTGTAGAGACAGAGTCTCACTTTATCACCCTGGGTAGAGTGCTGTGGCGTCAGACTGCTCACAGCAACCTCCAGCTCTTGGGCTTAAGCGATTCTCTTGCCTCAGCCTCCCGAGTAGCTGGGACTACAGGCGCCTGCCACAGCACCCGGCTATTT
>CAUYON010051589.1:0-11971 GCA_963573935.1 Arctocebus calabarensis
TTTTTTTGAGACAGAGCCTCAAGCTGTCATCCTGGATAGAGTGCTGTGGCATCACAGCTCACAGCAACCTCCAATTCCTGGGCTCAAGCGAGTCTCCTGCCTCTGCCTCCCAAGTAGCTAGGACTGCAGGCGCCCGCCACAACGCCCGGCCATTTTTTTGGTTGCAGCCGTCATTGTTGTTTGGCGGGCCTGGACTGGATTCGAACCCGCCAGCTCAGGTGCACGTGGCTGGCACCTTAGCCCGTTGAGTCACAGGCACTGAGCCAGAACTGGACACTTTGGTATTTGAATTTTCTGCTAGGAAACAAATGGGGTAAGTGATTATCATCACATTTTGTTGCTACAACTTTTCTCCCTGGCCTCCTGGAAAGGAGCTGGGAGCTGCTCTGAAGTCTCACATTAGGTATGAAGTGTGAGCCCCTAAATTGGCGCAGGTGCTCCTTGGTAATTCCACATTCAGATGCCCAACAGCAGCTGATCGACGGAGGCCAGCATCTCAGTGGGGCTGAGTGTTTTCTTCTCATCAATATTTGATTCTTTTGGAATAACAAATGATTTTTATTTCATTGCCTTTCCAAACTGTCTATGCATCTGATTAAAGTGCTCCTAGGAAGGCTGTAATAAGCATGATTCATGACTGTGTTGACCTTTGTCTAGGCTTTTCTTTCTCATATTGCACATGGCTCGGTCAAGATAAAGAGTTATTTGTGGGCTATATCAGTAAGGGTTCAGTCGGAGGAAATGAAACCATGCCAGCTAATTTTAGCCGAAAAGTCATTGGGTTGGAGCAGTGGGTTACAGGTGGGGCCTCCAGGAATGAGCCGGCACACTACCCCCATAGCTGTGCTGCAGACAGCCCGGAGCCACGCTGCCCCGCCAGGGGAGCCAGCATGCTGGCAAGGCTGAACTTGCACAGCTTCTTGATCTTGCTGGTGCACCAGCAGCTGGATCCACAGGAAAATGCTTCATTTCACTCCTTCCACACATGGGCCAGGGTGTCTAATGGCCAGACCCTAATCCACGTCTGAAACTCCAGCTGCCAAGGAGTCTGGGAAATGAGTACTTTTCAGCTTTCCAGAGTCACAGGGGGAGGAAGAGGCCCTTGAAGGAGGTCGGGCTGGATGTGGGTGAATGAGCCAATCCACCAGGACGGGCCTCCTTCCATCAAAATTTTAATATTCAGTGTTACAGCTCTTTTAGAATTTGTCTAGTAGGTTTTTTGGTCCTTACCAGAAGAGGCCCCCGTGAAAAAAAAATATATTTTAACTTGAAATTACTGATAATTTCATTCGATTTAAATGAAGAAAAATATTTTAAATGAAGATTATGACATTCGTTTTTGTTCAATACTTACTTGAAATTACTGATAATTCTTTTATTGTTGCCTGTACAAAATTTTATTTGCGGTGTGAGATGGCATTTTCCTGTTGGTGGGGTCTATAAATTTACCTCTGAAGTCCCATCTGTGAACACGTGTGCCCCTGAAAGCTGGAGAACTGGATTCCTATTGAGAAGTCCCCAGATCTGGCTCCTGGTACCTGGTGTTTGGGTGACGCTGACACGAATAGTCTCCTTTTTGACAGGAGGTGAGAAAGATCTGTGCGTAAGAGGAAGAGCCTCTGTGTATTTTCTTGGGTATAGCGAACATTTCCAGAGGGAAACAATAAAACTTGTAATTGGAAATTTCTTTTTCAATAAAGAATCAACTGCTCAAGAACAAACTCAGAGCCCAAGCAGCATTTGAAAAGATGCTTAACTTCACTAATAAATAAAGGCAAATTAAAACAAGAGTGGCTCATCTGGCAGGCAACAATTAGGCGCCACAGTGCCCACACAGGGGCGAGTGTGAAGAAGCAGCCACACTTGTTACCTGGAGGTGCAAAGAGGTGCAAACTTTCAGAAGGAAATTTGGCAGGGCCTACCAACATTTTAAATGTGTCTCCCCTGTGACCCACACATTCTGTTTCTGAGAATACACCTTCCAGAAATGTTCTTATATGCACACAGATTTATATAGAGACATCTCTGAAGCACTAGTTATAGTTACAAAAATGGAGGAAAACTAAATAGCTAGCAAAGGATTTTGAATAAATAAGCACACTGAAATACCCAGCAGCTACTGTGCACAGAAGAGCTGTGAGAAGTGACAGGGAGGGAATGGGGGATGCTCGCGCGAGCGCAGGGCTCAGGGGTCTGGGCCGAGTGGTGATGCTACGCTTGTCTGTGAACATCTGCAATCGGTAAAAATGACATGCAGAGAATATGGCACAGCAAGGTGTAGTCTTGTTTTACAAGATGATTTCTGTAAATTATTTCAAGGAATTAGACTAAAAGCATGGGCTATTGTCTGGTCTTCATGTCTTTCATATGTCATGAGAAATTTATTTATCGCTCAGCATCCCAAGAAAGGAAGGAAAAGTTGGACTTAATTGTGAACCATCTTGGGTTTACAGAGGGAGGGCGTCACCTTGGGGAAGGAGGCAGTGACCTCACTGGGGACTTTGATTTGCGTTCACCTTCCCCCATCCCTGCTAGACTAAGTGGAAGTGAGAGAGGAGCAGGGGGCTGCAAGTTCCACTCCTGCTTTGGAAAGTTTCCAGAAGAAAGGTTACCAGCTGATGGCTGAGAAGCCTATGTGGGTAAAATGCAATTATTCCTTAATGTCACCTCATGTGGAAAATGTGAAGACTTTGCTAACACCGCCCCTCCTGAGGGTTGATGATCTCTTGGAGTTCTGAAACTTTTTGCTCACTTAACTTGAAAAAAAAAGAAACATTTCAGATTTAGGAGGGAGAAGGGAGTCTCCCCTGTTCTGTAGCCAAAAATTCCTTTAAGATAATGTTATTGGGTTCAGCACCTGTGGCTCAAGTGGCTAAGGTGCCAGCCACGTACACCTGAGTTGGTGGGTTTGAATCCAGCCTGGGCCTGCCAAACAATGACGGCTGCAACCAAAAAATGGCCGGGTGTTGTGGCAGGTGCCTGTGGTCCCAGCTACTTGGGAGGCAGAGGCAGGAGACTCGCTGGAGCCCAGGAATTGGAGGTTGCTGTGAGCTGTGATGCCACTGCACTCTATCCAGGGTGAAAGCTTGAGGTGCTATCTCACAAAAAAAAAAAAAAAAAAGATAATGTTATTGGGGGAATTACCATTAACATACCCAAACAAATACACACACACACAAAAATCCCCCCACCAAAAAAAAAACCAGGGGAAAAGAGTGTGTTTTACTACAGTATATATTGAATGCTTCTGGCTATGCAAATAATGCATGATGCTGTGTGCACGGATAAAGGATCCCAGAAGAGCTTATTCAAAAGCCGTTCACAGGCACATGTAATTGTTGCTCCCAGCAAAGTTGTCCAGACACACAGCCTGCTTGTCAATAGTTTCTTGTTTTGATAAGACCTTCAAAGTCTGTCCCAGACTGCTCATTTTCTGGTTTGTGGGGAGTTCCTACTTATCAACTCAGAGGTCAGTCACCTGCTAATGTGAAGGTCCACCCCTTCCCTGAAACCAGACTCCTTCTAGCGTGGCCTCCCTTCCCAGCTCCCCTCTGATCACATGCCCTGTGAACCGCAGTTCATTAGCTCAGGAAGGCCTGGCCCTCAAGTTTCACCTTCTGGGAAATCTCTGCTGGTGGAAACCACATCTTGCCCTGGACTTAACGAGAAGCTCAGAGCTGACTGAGAATGAAAGTCACAAGGGCAGGAAAAGGGGCAAGAAAGGCTTCTAGGGGTCAGCCTTGGCTTCAGTTTCCCAGATAATAGTTTTCAATTTTTTACTTCAAGACCAGTTGTTTTCCATTTTGTGTTATTTTATTTGCTTATTTTTTAGGACCAGGAAGAGAATCCTTTGAAAGTGACAGAGTAGAAGATCTTCAGCCCTGCCTGGTGCCCTCCCCTCCTGCAGGACAGTTAGGGCAATCAAAGCGAGTGCTCCAGCGGAAGGGGGCTATTCCGGTGGGTTCCTACCTCAGGGGACAGGCAGCCAAACTACCAGCCTAGAGTGGAGTGAGCTGGGTGGGGAGACCAGGGCCTGGACCCCCAGTCTGCAGAGAGGCTGGGTGTGAGACAGAATGTGTGAATTTCCTGGGACTGCCATAAAAAGTTACTACAAACTTGGGGGCTTAAAACAATAGAAATTTATTATTTCACAGGAGTCCAGAGGCCCCAAATCAGTTTTTGTCAGAGGTTGATTCCCTCTGGAGGCTCTGAGCCTCCCTCTTACCCTCTCTGAGCATCTGGGGTTTGCCGGCAATCCTTGGCATTCCCTGGCTTGTGGACCCATCACTCCAATGTCTGCCTCCATCTTCACACGGCCACTTCCCTCTCTGTGTCTCTGTGAATTGCAGTTCTCCTTCTGCTTGTCTTGTATAAGGACACGTGTCATTGGATTTAAGACTCACTGCAAATCTAAGATGATCTCATCTTGAGATCATTAACTTAATTATGTCTTAGAAGACCCTTTTTCCAAATGAGGTCATGTTCTCAGGCTCTGGGCAGCAGGACTTGGACTTACCCTTTTGGGGCCAAAGTTCAGCCCACTACAAAGGGGGACCTGTCTTAGCCTCAGCTTCCTTGTTATTCAGTTAACTAGTCATAGGGCATTGTGGAGTGGTGGTCAGAATCTCTCCCAGCCTAATCATTTGTATAACCTCAAACATGTGAAAGAGGCCCAGAGCCTGAGGCCTAAATTGTATCCTCTAGACCTGGCTAGAGGGTGGCACAATGGGGCCATTTGCAGAGGAAACTGAGTCACTCAGTGGAAGGGGAAATAGATGGGTCTTTGGGGTGATGGTTAGCTCCTGGGAAGCAAGGGCCTTCTTGAACTCTTTGCTTGGACTCTCTCCCTGGCCTGCACTGGGGAGACCTCCCAGACTCCCCAGTGGGAGGGCTTGATTTGTTTTTTTATTTTTATTTTTTTAAAAAAACAAAATGGAAGACTTTATTCAGAAGTGACTACTGCAATGGGGTTTTGCAGAAGGGGAGAGAGCTTGATCTCAATTCCAAATACAGCGACAGGTGAGATTTATAACCAAAGAGTGGGATAGAGGTCAGTAGATGAAAAATTACTAAGAGAAAGGGAAATTCTTTGCTAAAACTTTCCTAACAGATTTTTTGCTGAAGGCAGGCTGGGGTGATCAGTGATTGAGGGTGGGAGATGGGGAATTTGATCAGATATCAACAGTGGGAGATTTTCACTAACTTGACTCAGCAGGACTCTTGCTAGAACCAGACAATGCAGAGATGGACTTGGACGCACAGAAGTCAGGGCCTAGTTGAGAAGAGAGTTCAGAGGAACCTAACTAGAAGTTGCCCAGGGACACAATCTTCCGTCACTGGCCAATAGTCTCAGCTAGGCCCTTAGCAAAAATCAAACTATCAGACATCAATTGTCAGACAAATGAGTGAACAAACTTTCAGATGATTCTAGCACTCAGTCTTTGAATCTTCCAACTCTGAGGGAGGACTTGATTCGGATTTGCCCAGTGTCCAGAGAGCTGGAGCCTTTGCTTGACATTCTCTTTGTGACAAGGAAGGCCTGGCCTGGCAGCTGGGACTTCTCTGTGAAACTGGAGGGCCCAGGGCAGCATCTTTGAAGCCCTTTGTGGATGGGGAAGAAGCTTTCCATGGGGCACAGTGATCTGGCAGCTGTCACTATGGGAGGTACTACAAAAATCCTCTGCTGGGCAGCATCTGTGGCTCAGTGAGAAGGTGGCAGGTTCAAACCCAGCCTTGGCCGAACTACAAAAAAAAAAAAATTCTCTGCTCAAGACCCCTTTGACAAAGTGCTTATTTCTATAATTTACCTGGTTGAGGGCCAAGCCAAGGAAACACTATTAACTAATTTTCAAAAACTGGATGTAGAAATAATATACATTGGCTATGGAAAATCTGGAACATTTAGCAAAGAATACAAAATAAATAAAAATCACCTGTAATTCTATTCTAAATGAAAGTCATTGAAAATATTTAGGTGATTATATTTCTATTAAAAAAAATTTGTGGGCGGCACCTGTGGCTCAGCGAGTAGGGCACCAGCCCCATATATCAAAGGTGGCGGGTTCAAACCCGGCCTTGGCTGAACTGCAAAACAGAAAAATAGCCGGGTGTTGTGGTGGGTGCCTGTAGTCCCAGCGACTCAGGAGGCTGAGGCAAGAGAATCGCCTAAGCCCAAGAGCTGGAGGTTGCTGTGAGCTGTGTGACGCCACGGCACTCTACCCAGGGCGATAAAGTGAGACTCTGTCTCTACAAAAAAAAAAAATAAAAATTTGTGTGCCGGTGCGGTGGCTCATGCCTGTAATCTCAGCACTGTGGGAGGCTGAGGAAGGAGAATTGCTTGAGTTCGAGACTTGCCTGAGCGAGAGTGAGACCCCCGACTCCTAAAAAATGGAAAAATCCAGTCAGGTATCTGTAATCCCAGCGGCTTCGGAGGCTGAGGCAATGGGATGCCCACAGCCGGAATCTGAGGCTGCAGTGAGCTATGACGCCATTGCTCAGGGTATAGGGTAGAACCCTGTCTCAACAACACCACCAACAACAATGACAACAACAAAGATGTGTGTATGTTTTAATATCGTTCATTTGATGTCATTTAATATCACAGGCAATTTTATATCCTGATGTTTCTATTTAACATTATTTAGCTGGCCTGGGCTGGGTTCAAACCCGCCACCCTCGGTGTATATGGCTGGCACCGTAACCACCATGCTATGGGCACAGAGCCTATATTCAAAATTTAAATTTATTTTTGTATTTATTTTTGAGTTCCTCATAAAATAAGAAGAGTAATCTTTTTTTTTTTTTTTTGAGACAGAGCCTCAAGCTGTCACCCTGGATAGAGTGCTGTGGCAACACAGCTCATAGCAACCTCCAATTCCTGGGCTCAAGCGAGTCTCTTGCCTCTGCCTCCCAAGTAGCTGGACTACAGGCGCCCCCACAACGCTCGGCTATTTTTTGGTTGCAGCTGTCATTGTTGTTTGGCGGGCCCAGGCTGGATTCGAAGCCGCCAGCTCAGGTGTACGTGGCTGGCACCTTAGCCCATTGAGCCACAGGCACTGAGCCAAGAAGAGTAATCTTTTGCTTGTATTACTTGTAGCAAATAATTGTTTCTAGTTTAGTAGTATGACTTTTAACCTTTTATAGAGTTTTTATATGAGCAAGTTTATAATTTTGACTTAGTCAAATCTATCATTTTTCCTTCTGTGATTTCATTATTATTTTTATTTTTAGAAATCTGTCACTGAAATTTAGTTATTTACTCAATGTTAAAGTTTTAAGTAGCATTATTTTTACACGTAGTGCTTTAATCCATCTGGAAATTATGTTTTTGGCATGGTACGTGTAAAAATTGTGGATCTAAATTGATCCTCTCTCACCCTCCAGCCAATTTCTCCAACACCATTTGCTGCATAATTTACCTCTTTGTATTGGTTTGTGCTTTCTTTTTCATACATGACATTCTTTGTAGCAACAGAGTCTCACTTTATCGCCCTCGGTAGAGTGCCATGGTGTCACACAGCTCACAGCAACCTCCAACTCCTGGGCTTAGCGATTCTCTTGCCTCAGTCTCCTGAGTAGCTGGGACCACAGGCGCCCACCACAACACCTGGCTATTTTTCTGTTTTGCAGTTTGGTCGAGGCTGGGTTTGAACCCTCCACCTGGCGCCCTCCTCGATGAGCCACAGGCGCTGCCCATACATGGCATTCTTATAATATTTGAAATGATTTCAGGGCTGGGTGCAGTGGCTCACGCCTGTAATCCTAGAACTCTGGAATGGATCGCCTGAACTCACAGGTTCAGGACCAGCCTGAGCAAGACTAAGATTCCTGTCTCTAAAAAATAGCCAGGCGTTGTGGCAGGGACCTGTAGTCCCAGCTACTTGGGATGCTGAGGCAAGAGAATCACTTAAGCCCAAGAGTTTGAGGTTGCAGTGAGCTACGACACCACCGTACTCTACTGAGGGCAACAAAGTAAGACTGTCTCAAAAAAGAGAAAAGAAAGAAAAGAAATTATTTCAGAGCTATTTTCCCCCATCAATTTGTCCATTAACTCTTAATACAGCATTTTTACTTCCTTTGCTTTATAATATATTAACTATCTAGCACACAAAGTGCCCCTTTCTGATCCCAGTTATTTTTTTTCCAAAAATATTTTTAGTAATCTTGCTTGTTAATTTTCCAGGTGAAATATGGCCAGGGAAATCTGATCAATTTCTAAATTCTAATTATGTTAAATAATACTAGAATTTCAATTGGATGCTAAACCATAAATTAACCAGGAAAGAATTGAAATTTTCACAAGCTTTCCATTCAAGAAAATGAATTTTTAAAATATTTACTGAAATCTTTTTATCTCTTGTAGATCTCACACATTTGTTTTTAGAAGTATTTGACATGTTTTAAAGTTGCTACTGTGGCTAGAATATTTTCTGCCATCACACCTTCTAACTGATTATATAGAAATAAAGTAAATAGGCTTGGCGCCTGTGGCTCAATGGGCTAAGGCACCAGCCACGTACACCTGAGCCGGCGGGTTCAAATCCAGCCTGAGCCCGCCAAACAACAATGACAGCTGCAACCAAAAAATAGCCGAGCGTTGTGGGGGCGCCTGTAGTCCCAGCTACTTGGCAGGCGGAGGTAGGAGACTTGCTTGAGCCCAGGAATTAGAGGTTGCTGTGAGCTGTGATGCAACAGCACTCTATCCAGAGTGACAGCTTAAGGCTCTGTCAAAAAAAAAAAAAAAGAAAGAAAAAGAAAGAAAGAAAGGAAATAGAAACTATTAGTAAATAATCGTAAATAGAAAAATTTGAGTTTGGGGGTATATTTCTTTTCCAGACAGGCTTTTTGTGTTACTGATTCTAAATGTTTTCTGTTGATCCCAATTTTCTGGATGCGTAATTATATTTTTGCTTATGATAATAATTCTGCCTTTATTGCTACATCTACCTCTATCTACCTATCTTTTTTAAAAATTGTGGTTAGACAGCTGAGCCAGAGTTAAGGAGTTGTGATAATTGCCAATAAGTGAGGCAGCGTGGAATAACTAAAAATGATAGGAATCAAGAAAAATGGAGCATAGAGGAACCTGCTAAATAAGTGTATTTTATCCATAGTTACATAACTAACTTAAAGCATTAAAAATAAGTCATTTCCGGCTCGGCGCCTGTGGCTCAACAGGCTAAGGCACCAGCCACGTTCACCTGAGCTCATGGGTTCGAATCCAGCCTGGACCTGCCAAACAACAATGGTGGCTGCAACCAAAAAATGGCCGGGCGTTGTGGCGGGCGCCTGTAGTCCCAGCTACTTGGGTGGCAGAGGCAGGAGACTCGCTTGAGCCCAGGAATTAGAGGTTGCTGTGAGCTGTGATGGCACGGCACTCTATCTAGGGTGACAGCTTGAGGCTCTGTCTCAAAAAAAAAAAAAATAAGTCATTTCCTAGAAAATGTAAAAACCATAAAAATACTGTTAACAATCATGTAAAAAATAAGTTATTGGCCAGGCATGGTGGCTCACACTTGTAATTCTAGCACTCTGGGAGGCTGAGGGCTTGCTTGAGTCACGTGTTCAAGACAGACCTAACCAAGAACAAGATCCTGTGTCTAAAAGTACCCACATGTTATGGCAGGCACCTGTAGTCCCAGCTTCTTGAGAGGCTGAGGCAAGAGAATCACTTGAGCCCAAGAGTTTGATGTTTTGCTGTGAGTTATGATGCTATGGCCTTCTACCAAGGGTGACAAAGTCAGATTCTGTCTCCAAAAATAATAATAATAATAGTAAAATACAAAATAAGTTATCAAAAAAAAATTGTGTTTAGAACAAATAACAGGAGATCTAGTACAGTAAAGTTAACGATGAGTATAATTTTGTATAATTTTGCACATCAGATATCTCCAACAGCTGGAATTTTGTATCTGTTGAAGAATAACTTTCCATGTCCTCCCCCTTCCTAGCCCCTGGCAACCACCGTTGTACTTTCTGTTTCTGTGAGTTCGACTATTTTAGGTATGTGGAACCATATTTTAAGTATGTGTCCTCCTTGCGACTGGCTTATTTCATTTAGTTCTCGAGGTTTATCCGTGTTCAACACATGGTAGGAGTTCTTTCTTTTTCATGGGTGAATAACATTATGTTGTATATATAAAAGACCTTTGTTTTAATCTCTCTTTATCATTCAGGGTGTTTCCACATCTTGGCCGTTGAAAATAATGCTGCAATCGACACGGTGGTGTAGTTATCTCTTGGAGATCCTTATTTCAACTCTTTTGGTAAACACCAGAAATGGGATTACTGAGTCATGCAGCGATTCCATCTTCATTTTTTTGAGGAGCGCCCATACTGTTTTCCATAGTGGCTCCGCTATTTTATATTCCCATAACCATGTTAACTAATTATGAGATAATTGGCTTTCCTCTTTTCCATTGGAATGCCTCTGGTATCCCACTATTGTGCATGTTTGTTAGTTTAAGTGATTTACCATTTTCTTGTTTGCTTTTGTTTTGCATGTTTTTGAGTTTTTCGGTGCAGTTCACTGGACGGCGCCCTTGGCCCATGAAGGCCCCTCTTGCGTGTGTTACATGTGTGTTTATTGCGCGTCTTCCTCTCCCAGAGTCACCCTGTTCAACGTGTATCTTCCGGTGTGTTCGTACAATCAGAACAGTGCTGTTTTGCAAGTTTGTATTTTTAGTTTACATAGATGTTATTGGGTACATCTCATTCTGTTTCTTACTTTCTTTTCACCAAACATTATATTTTTAAGATACTTCCACATAGCTGCATGTTTATCCAGTTGGACGCCTCTAATGTGTGGGTGCACATCCACTACCTCTAGGGTCTTTCAACTCCCTGTGGCCACAAATAGTGCTGCTGTGGTCACTTTTGTACAAGTGCCCTTCCTAAGAATTTCTTTGGGACATATATCTAGGATTGGGTTGCTGGATCCTGGAAATGTATCCACCCATTTGACTAACAGTGCCTGATTGTTTTCCAGAATGGCTGCACCAATCTTTATACTCATTCCTTCCCTCCCTCCACCCCTGGCATAGGTCCCCATGGATGGCCTGGCCAGCCCATCACAGCAATACATGAAACCTGGTTTTTAAAAAAAACTTGGAAACTGGCATTACAGGAAACCCACCCTCACCCCCATTCCACAAGGGCAACCAGTCTCAGTTAATTGTTTTCAGTCTTTCCAGGGGTTACTTTTGCTAATCTAAATAATCTTTGCACATTATTTAAGATAAATAATTTCTTTTTTTTTTTTTTGAGATAGAGCCTCAAGCTGTCACCCTGGACAGAGTGCTATGGCATCACAGCTCACAGCAACCTCCAATTCCTGGGCTCAAGCGAGTCTCTTGCCTCTGCCTCCCAAGTAGCTGGGACTACAGGCGCCCGCGACAACGCCCGGCCTTTTTTTGGTTGCAGCCGTCATTGTTGTTTGGCGGGCCCAGGCTGGATTCGAACCCGCCAGCTCAGGTGTACGTGGCTGGCGCCTTAGCCCGTTGAGCCACAGGCGCCGAGCCTCTATTTGATTATTTTTTTAAAATAACTTCCCTCTCTTTATTAATATTCTCTATCAAGTGATATGTACTTATACTTTTCTATAGTTCTTTAGACATGGTTTCCTTTAGTTCTTTGAATATATTTAAAATAGTTAATTTAATGTCTTGGTCTAGCAAGTCCAAAGTCTATGCTTTCTCAGGGACAGTTTCTATTGATTGCTTATTTCCTGTGTATGAGCCATACTGTCGTGTTTTTGCTTGTTGGATCATCTTTTGTTAAAAACTAGACATTTCGGCTAGGTGCCTGTGGCTCAATGGGCGTTGTGGCGGGTGCCTGTAGTCCCAGCTACTTGGGAGGTGGAGCCAGGAGACTCGCTTGAGCCCAGGAATTGGAGATTGCTGTGAGCTGTGATGCCACAGCACTCTACCCAGGTGACAGCTTGAGGCTCTGTCTCAAAAAAAAAAGGAGAAAC
>CAUYON010051597.1:0-20208 GCA_963573935.1 Arctocebus calabarensis
GCTGTGGCGGGCGCCTGTAGTCCCAGCTACTAGGGAGGCTGAGGCAAGAGAATCGCCTAAGCCCAAGAGCTGGAGGTTGCTGTGAGCAGTGTGATGCCACGGCACTCTACCCAGGGCGATAAAGTGAGACTCTGTCTCTACAATAAATAAATAAATAAATAAATAAATCAGCAGCTAATGTTTATTGAACATTGAATACCAAGCCTTGTGCTTCATGTGCCTTATGTTATCCAATGATGACAATGACCAGATATATTCTGTGCTATCCTTACCCCCATTTAACAGATGAGAAGGTGGCAGGAGGTGAGTGACTATCCGTCCTAGCAGGCTATGGAGTGGCTCCTACCTGCTTCCAATCCTTTGATACACACTCCCCCTTGATTCCATAGGTAGCTATGTATGAACTATGCATGCTGTAAAGACCCCCATAGTTCTTGTCTTAAAAGCTATTCAATAAGTGGGTTCATCCAGAGGTACGTTATCAAAATCAACTATAAAACCGTTGAAGGACTGCCTATGACTAATTCCTCATCTCTGTGGTGAGTCCAGGCAAGAGTGGTTCTGTAACAACTCCCAGGTGGTTCTGTTCAGGGGTCTTGTTTGAGAGTCACGGCCACAGCCCTTCAGGCACAGGCACCAGTGCACAGAGCAGGCCCCGCAGAGAGACCCCCGCCAGGGCTCGGGATTCTGGTACGCCGAAGGGCAGTGGTTCTCCAGCATAGGGCCACTGGTTGAGTTTGTTAAAAATGTGCATTCCTGTGTCTGCCACTCTAATTTCGATTTCTTTCTCTTATTTTTTAAAGACCCAAATTGGGGCTCAGGAGTATGATTTTTAATTAGCTTTACCGAGAAACACTAATGGCCGGAATAGTCAAAATGGTGTCAGAAACTATGTCTGTCTTGCAGCATTTTTAAAGGTTTCAAACCATTTTTAATAGATTCAAGCCAATGCATGTTGGAAAGAGGAACAGTTTTTGAAAGAGATCATTTTAGTGGCCAAAACCCAGGTTTGAGATGCTGGCCCTGGCTTCCTTATTGCTTATATTGGGCAACTTAGCCCTTTAGACCTCTGTTCTCTCCTCTGGGAAACGTTTGCAGGGTTATCGCAGGCTTACTCAGTAACAGATGAACGACACTCGATTCCTGGGTGCTCCTTCCATCCCTGAGCCCCTCAGACGGGCAGGCTCCCCTGGGCTCTGAGTGGCAGTGACAGATGGCAGTTCTGAAATGACCCATTTAAGAGTGAATGTACAACCCGTTGGCTTTTTCTTATGCCACCGCAGCTACGTGGAAGCGGGTATTCCAATGGCCTGACTTCAAGATGCAAATGTCTTCCACCTCTGATTGTTTGTATGAAAGGGGGCTGCGCAGGAGAGCGGCTGGGCCGACGGCGTCCCAGACACTCCGTGTTAAAACTCTGGGTTTGCAGCTTTCCTCATGGTGCAGCATTTGTGCAGGGACACAGTGACATCCTGCTGGCTGGACACCTGCCACCACCTTCTCACGTACTCCTGAGCTTGCTGTCTTCAAACTAAACTCATGTCTCTCTTCTAAAACGGATATCTGTTTCCACCGGCAGTGCCCCGTTTTGGCTTTCTGAGCCAATAAGGATGGTTATTTTCTGCAGTTGATTCTCCTCCCTCTGCACACATAGCGAGCCACTGTGTCGGTCTGCGCAGGCCGCCCTACCCAGACACTGCAGATGAGCAGTCCGGACAGCAGAAAAGCCTCTCCTCACAGGGCGGGGGACGCAGTGTCCAGATCAAGGTGCTGGCGGACTCGGTTTCTGATGAGGTTTTTCTTCTTGGTGGGCAGATGCCTGTGTTCTCACCATGTTCTTAGATGGCCTTTCCTTGGTGTGTGTGTGTGTGTGTGTGTGAGAGAGAGAGAGAGGGAGAGAGAGAGAGACATCGGGGTTTAGGGCTTTAAAGTACGATTTTGGGAGCAGACTCAATTCACTCCATCACAGTCTGTACCCCACACAGCCACCATCTGAAAACTCTCTCGAATGTTGAGTCACGTATTCTATTCTTACTGCTATCGTAGACACTGCAATTAGCTTTTCCTAAAGAACAAAATATTTATAAGTGGAAAGTGCATTTCAGTCTCCTCCCTTCCAAGGGTCAATTAACACTTCCAGTTTTGTGTATGTATTTCTTTACATAAACATTAATATACATTTTATACCACTCTGCAACCAAGCTTTCTGTACTTAACAATGCAGTTTTCATATCATATAAGGACATTCTACAGCTTTCGCATTCTCCATAGTGGCTATAAATTACTCTACTCACTGGATGTGAAAGATTTTTCAAAATATATCTTCCACTGATCAACATTTATGTACCTTTAGTCTTTTGCCAAAATAAAGTATAAAGTACTCGTATAATTGTGAAAAATATTTTCACAGCACAAATGTTGATGAATATATCATTCATAATATGTTCATGTACTGGTCAATATCGTCAAATGACTATGCCATTTTAATCAGGTTCCTTGGATTAAGGACGCCACATTCGAGAGAGTTTTCAGATGGTGGCTGTGTGGAGCACAGACTGTAATGGAGTGAACTGAGTCTCCCCCCAAATTCGTATGTTAGTGGGGAACTCACTATTCCCCAGTTTCTCTCCCCCTGGCACACTGCCGTCTGGGAGTTTTCAATGATTTTACATTGCTAATAGGTTGAAACCCCAGTCCCTCTGTACAGCAGACGCAGCCCTTCACATCTGCCCCTGCCGGCCCTTCTACCATCTATATTTCCTCATCTTCCATTTCTGTGGCTGCAAAGTGCAAACTGCTCAGTTACACTTTGCACTGATACTCAGCACCGTGTCTAACCAGGTGCCCCCTTCCCTCCCTCTGGAATAGCCCTTGCCACTTTTTGCTAGTGGAATCCTTGTTCTATCTTCCAAATCCCAGTATAGGTCCCTTCCTCTGAGTCCCTCTGGCTCCTGCCTCGGTTCTTCTTTGGGAGGTATTAACCTGTGAGTCTGTTGTTAACAGCCAGCCCGGTGAATAGCGTCTGAGAGCCTCAGAATTTTTGTGCTTAAAAAGTTGTGTACGCATTTTTAACAATACACTTTCATTTGTACCCCAGCAATCAGCCTGTGCATTTCTCAGTTAAAACCGAGCATTTTCTACTATTGGACCTTATGGTTATTCACGGAGAGTTAGCGCTTTGAGCAATGTGGTAACTGACATGTGGTGACCCAGCCGTCGGCTGTTCTGCGCGGAGTTTCCTCTGGTGGCTGTTTTCTCTGACTTACTGCACAACTGTCAATTGCTACCTTCATTTTCTTCTGTGTGTTCAGACTGAACTTGTATTTCACACTCAGTTTGTCCCCCTCCTGCTCATGAAGCTGAGGAGCTTGCAGCATTTATGTGCTTTGATGAACTTGTTCATTCATTCCATTGACGTTTTACTGAACACCTAATTTGTGCCAGGCACGTCTGTTGGCACTTAGAAAAAAGACAAATTCTCTGATCTCATCTATTCTAATGAAAAGAGACAGGCAATAAGCACATAAATATGTAGAACAGATTCACATAGTGGTAAGTAATGAGAAGAAAAATAAAGCAGACAAGGGATTATAAAATGGGGGAATAGGGGACTGTTATTTTTGGGATCATCAGTGAAGCTCTAACTCTCTGGGCTAATGAAATGAGGGGAGTGGCTCTGTGAAGACTTGGAGAAATCTCATTCCCTGCACTGGTGTAGCTAACACAAGGCCCCCCCGAGGGGCTGTGCGTGATGGGCTCCCAGAACTGTAAGAAGGCGGGTTCCTCTGGAACAGGTGAATTGGGGCGGGGGGATGGAAGGAGGTGAAGTGAAAAGCAAATACAGGCTGTGTGGGGCCTGGTCGCTGTTGCAGGAACTCGGGGTTTCATAGAGACTCCGCAGAGAGTTTTCAATGGGGAGTGACGTGATCGGATTGACACATTTAGAAAACTGCTCTTTGTGATGTCGGAAGGTGCAGGGAGCAGGAGACTGGGATGTGAGGCTGTTAGGCCTTTGCAGAGAGAGCATTGGGGAACAGCCTAATGGCCAGTCATCGATGCCGGGGGCTCTCATTTTAATGATTTCTGAAGAGACCATTTATAACTGCCAACAGGGTTTTAAAGAAAACAGTAAAGCATATATAAGTACAACTTAAAAACATTCTGGGATTACAAATGTCTGATTTATAATGACAAATAATTGTCTCTACCTATAAAGAGACAGGAAATTTAATTAACGCATGTTTAGAATCCTTTTTCATTGGTTTAGGTAGAAATTACAACAACAAAAAAAGCAGAATGCACAAAACCAAGAGAGAGGCTCCTGGGTGAAGGGTCATTTGATGAAGAAGCTTCCGCCAGGTCCTTTCAGGAGGTGTTGAGTCAGTGGAGGACTGGCCGGCACAGCGCCAACGAGAAGCAGAGCGTACACACAGCAAAAGCAGGTAGGGCGACTATTCTAAGAGGAACATCACGAATCAGAATTAACGTTTTCCCTTCTCCCTTCCCTGTGGATAGCAGAGCAATGTTCACAAACGGTAAGCATCGGGGCAGCAGTTTGCTAAACTCCTCAAAAGGGAGGCAGCGTGCGGCCACTGGTGACCGCTTCATCCTCCCAGACCCCGCGAGGCCCCCTGGGCTGGTTTTTCCTGCAAACTCCAGCTGCCAAAGAAGCAGCTAATTGGGTTCTGTCAGCTGCACTCCCTTAGCGGGAGATGTTTGTCAGAACTGAAATTCCCTTTTCTGAGCAGTAATTGTAGCCCATGGAATGGGAGGATCTGTGACCCAGAGAAGTAAAGAAATTTTAAAAAATAAACATCCCTCCAAAAATACGACTTCAAGGCCCCTTGCAAATTTCAGAAGGAAAATTGATCTGTGTTTTGTTTTTCTTTCTTTTTGAAGAACTATCTTTTGATACTGTCTTGCTGATTTTCACTGCCATATGCTGGACTTTGAAGAGCTTGATGACTGGAATATTCCGTGTCTTTGCTCTAAGTTCCCTCGTGTCTTTTGGGGGAAAGCATAAGGATTTAAGGAATTCAGGTTATTAAGGTTATTCTATTGCTTGGACTCCTGTGTCTTCTAGTTGCTTTTCACTGAATATAAAACATTAGATAAGAAACTTCAATCATGTATTTTACTTGGCAGAATGTTTACTATTTTCGTTTCATTCTTCAGTGAGAGAACGCTGTCATTCCTTCACGACACAGCGTCATTCCTAAGATCAAAGCATCCGCCACCTTCCACCACCGTAACTGGATTTTTTACTAAACATTCTGTCCTTCCAATATTATTCCCTGCCTTGGTTCATGATCTGCCCTGGTTTCATTAATGTTTCCAAGACTTTGTTTGTACACTCTGTTCTCACTCTGCACCTCATCTCTCACTGAATTTTTATTTTATGTGCTTTATGTTTGTAATTTTATATTTTAATGCATTTTTTCACTTGTTAACCCTGAAAGATAATAAATATTCTATAGAAGTGCCTTCTCAATGATCTATTTTGGAAGACAAAGTGTTTAAAATAATACCAATTCTGAGGAAGAGAAATCACCAGAAATACAAACCTGTTTAAAAAAAATTATTTTTCATAATAGTAATAGCTATATGATAAAAAATAATATAGTGAGTATTTTAGAAGATTTATAACAAAAAGTTACTAGGAGGGTAATGAAAATAGTCCATTCTTACCATCTACAGATGAACAATATTAACATTTTAGTACATGTTTTTTAATTAACACAGTTGTGTGCGCACACACAGGAGTAAAAAGTAGATGACACTGTGTCTGCCGTTAGTTAGCTTCATTTCTTACTGAAATTCTGTCGTGCACAGATTACCATCTAAGTACAGACACCCATCATCACTTGTCACAGTCACCTACTGTTTTAGACATTATGATTTAATCAGACATCTGTTAACGGATATTTTATTCTTAATTCTCAGTATTATAAAAGAAGTTATGATGGCCATCTCGGCCGTTAGTGTGTTTACACAGTTATCTTAAAGTAAGTTTCTAAATATAGAAATGGTATGTCAGGGGTTGCTTGCTCTCTTAAAATTTTGGTGAATGTTGCCAAATTGTCCTCTATAAAGATTACTGTGTCAGTTTCACTCTTAGTGTTAGTGTAAGTGGAGCATTTCCCCACACTTTCTAATTCTCTCACTGTAGGCAGTTAGACAGACAATAAATTATCATTTTAACCGCACCTTCACCACTACGTAAAAAGTAATTATACTTTTTGTCAACATCTTTTGTTTTTATTATTTGTCAGTATTTGGGTAATGCAGTGCTTCAGATATCACAGGCACAAAACATTCTTTTCACAAGAATCTCATCAGCAGAGACCTGAGCATATACTTTGCATTGGGGAGCGTGTGGTGTGCAAAAGCAGCCCCAGCCTGATCCAGGTGGAGCCCAGGGAGCGTGTGGTGTGCAAAGGCAGCCCAGCCTGATGCAGGTGGAGCCCAGGGATCAGATAATGAGCCTCCTGGCTTGGAGAAGCCCCACGCCAGTCTGCACACGGGAGACACAGCACTCAGTCGGCTGTTAGTGGCGGCATCATCTTGAGGGTAGCAGCTTCCCACAATGTTCAGGCTCTGCGGGCTTCACCCTCACACGATTATAAGTTAGTCCTTTCCTTGGACTCTTAAAATTGCCCTTTTAAGCATTCTTTTTCCAGCCCAGTCTCTGACTGATGAAGATGGTTAGAAAACAGCTTTTGAAGAAACAAGGTTTGAGTTAGGATCTAGACAACGAGTTAGAGAGGGGTCACAGGAAACGTGCGTGTGTGCCAGGTCTGCGGGGAAGGGAGCGAGCAGGTGGTCTGCAGACTCGGAGGTGGGTGTGAGAGCACCACGGAGGGAGGGCGTGCTGAGGTGCAGGGGGCTAGAGAAGTGAGAAGATTAACGTGGCGGGTGGAGGAGAGGGACAAGCCGACAGGGAGGGCAAGGAGCGGCAGGGAAGTAGGAGGAATCTGGTAAAGTGGATCATCGCAAACACCAACGGGAAACAGAGTCGTGAGATCAGGAAGGAAGGCTGGAAGGATGGGGGTCGTGAGGAAACAGTGCAGATGAGGGCTTTATGGGCGCAGTAAGGGATAAACGTTTTACCCCAGAGTATTACGTATATGATCAATATTATATGTGAGATAAAGTGTGTGTATGCTCTTCCTTTATACAGATATATGCTTTTTGCCTTAGAACATTATTATTTATTTATTATTTATTAGCTATTAAATTGTTATTTGGTCTGTCTCCAATACAGCTTGGATTGATGCTGTTATGAGTTTTCCTGCATAGGCCCCTGGTGCAAATGTGCCATGTTTCCAGGGGGGTGTGTACCTGGGAGTGGCGAGGCTGGAGTGCTCAGCCTTGGTTACACCAGATAGAGCTGAATTATTTACCAAAGTATTTGTACCAGTTGGTATTCCCAGCTGCAGTGTGGAAGAATTTTGTAGGCTTCCTGTAACCTTTAATATGTCATATTGTGAGGTTTAAAAACGTTTCCTAGTCTGATAGAGGTGAATTTGTGTAGCTCTTATTACCAAAGACATTGAACATCTTTTCATAAGTCCCTTGACCACTTAGTTTAGTGTGCTCCTTGACGTTCCCAGTCTTCTAGTTGTTTCCAAGTTGATTTTACTGTAGTATTCCAAAGGCTCATTTCCTTCAGTGTGACAGGCAGGTGCTTTCAATGGCCTGGAAGATTCTGCGTGGTCTGACATCCGTTATCCGGGTGACGTCCTGTCCTGTTACTCTCCTTGGACCCTGCTCAATTTCAGCCACTGTGGATTCCTGGCTGTTCTTCAAACTATTCAGGAAAATTTCCCTTAGGACGTCTGTACTGTGTATTGAGGGTAGTACCCACAAACCCATCATTATGAGCGGTAGAGAATCTTAGACTCTCACAAAGTCAGCTAGCGAACCACGAAACAAGGGAGCAGATCAGAGTCGAAGTTACTCAGCATCTGTGCCTTTCTCCAGGGCGCCACGGCACATAAATTCACACATTCCAGATTTGTTTATTGTAAGCAATTTTAAACCAGGGCTATCGTGCTGAATGTACTCAGAGAGCTAAAGATTCTCCTCTTCATGAATACCATTAACCCGTTTGCTGGGAGGTCTAGTTACCACAAGGGAGTTAGCACAGGTCACCTCCGATCTTTGTTTCCTGGGAATGGGAGCAAAATGACTCGTGCCAGCTGCTTGGATCCTTCTAGGTTTGGGGATCATGTATTAAGTAGAGCGGCTCTTCTCTGCGACTTGGACAGAAGCGAAAGTGAGTCCTTTCCTCCCCCCCATTTTTTGGCTGTCTTGTCAGGAAACCTTTTGAAGACGACTCCTGTGAAGACCTCGCCTTTCCCCGATCGCTCACGTCATGCCGTAACCCCTGATCTTTCAGTTCTGTAGATTCCACTTGGTGTTTCTCTGAACTTTTATCCATTTATTTGTAACACGGCTCTGTTCTTTGGGAAGAAGTCAAGTGGGATGGCTCATCCCTTGGGTTTGCTTTCATTGTCAGCATGTGACTGTTTGTGGAACTCACTGGAGTCTACAGGACAGGGTTGGATACCTTTCATTTTATATTCCATAGTTGTATCTTCCCACCTCACGATTCCCTTTATTTCCTCCTACATCCCCCCCCCCACCGCATGTTGTTTAGTTTGGAAAGAGGGGTGATATATGGGAGGGTGGAGAGATTACTATTCCTGAATTTACACTGCTTTCTTTCCCAAAAATCTTCATCGGTAGGTTTTAAATATCTTTGAATGGTGATTTTAATTTAGTAGTACTTAAGAAAGATCTCAAGCACCTGGATGACACCTCCAGGTGTCATTCTGAATTATTTTCTGTTTATCATAATAAGTAAATATTATGTCAGCGGCTATAATGCTTTATGTTTTTGTATATTTTACATATGTGTCAATAGAATGTACAATGAATCTGTATTTTTTTCTCATTTTGAAGAATCAGTTGCTCTAAAACACCTTTCATTTCAGTTCATTTTTGGAGAGACTATACATTTCATAAATCGGCAACATATAATATTTTTGTGTTATTTAAACCTTAGGCTATTAATTATATACATAAATATTAAAGCACTTGTGCCTCAAAAATGATGAGTTCTCTGTAAGTTAAGAGAAGATATATACAGATTCAGTTGCATTAATTATGCACATTGTGTTTATTTTATAGACTCATTGGAAGAATGTGAAGCACAGACTAATATGAAAATTTGGAGCGAACCAATTACTATTGAATTTAAAGAAGATAGTCTGTCCTACATGGAAAAATTATGGCTTAAGAAACACAGGAGGTATTTCTGAATTTTTAATATTATTAGGAAATATAAAAGTTCTAGTTATTTATTTCTTGTATGGCATGACTTTTTGTAATGATTTTATATGTATATTTCATATTTGCATAAATATTTTTAAAGGAGTATTAAATTTTCCATGAAGCTTCTACTGTCCTAATAAGTATTTTATTCCTATTTATGTATATGATGCATCATTAATTAAGAATTTTCCTTGAGAAATGGAAATGTGTATATGGGGAAAAGGCACAAATTCAGTGTAGAATTTAAGAATAATAACAAAAATAATGTGATAAAGCCAAGGCTACTTGGAAGAGGTGGTGCTGTCAGGTTTTTGCATTAGCTTGAACATTTGAGGCTATAATATTCACAATTACTGCAGCGGCGCCTGTGGCTCAGTGAATAGGGCGCCGGCCCCATATACTGAGGGTGGCGGGTTCAAACCCATCCCTTGTCAAACTACAACAAAAAATAGCCAGGTATTGTGGCAGGTGCCTGTAGTCCCAACTACTTGGGAGGCTGAGAGAAGAGAATGGCCTAAGCCCAGGAACGGGAGGTTGCTGTGAGCTGTGTGATGCCACGGCACTCTACTGAGGGCAATAAAGTGAGACTGTCTCTCAAAAAAAATATATATATATATCAGAATTACTTTTTAGTTAATTTAATATTAAAATTTTATCAATTATTACACATATATTATTCAAAGATGGTATCATTAGATAATATCCCCTAAAGATTGTGACAAATAAAAAGATACCTTTTTAGAAGGTCTGCAGAGGCCTATGGTTCTGCATCCTGAATTTCTAATGGCTCCTTGGTGACAGTGGTGTGCACAATGCTGGTCTCTGTCCTCACTGTGAAGGGCAAGGTGCTGGAAGAAGGCTCCAGAACGCTCTGTGGAGTGTGCATCCAGCCCTTGCTTCACCCCAGCCACACAAAGCCATCTCCCAACATGGCCCATTCCATCTTTGGCCTGTTACGACATTTCATAGTGAGCTGTAATCCATTTCCAGCTACTGTCTAAAATCTGTCCTACTCCTACCCCTTGTGCTTCTATAGAGGAAACCTAATTTCTGCTTTCTATGGGATGTCTTCAGATTTTTTAAATCAGCTCTTGAATCTCCCTTGAATCTTCTGTTTGATAGATTAATATCTGCACTGCACCACCAGCCTCCTTTCTTCAACTGTTTTAAAGATGGAAAAAATTTTTTCATCTAGTTATTTTTGTTTTGAAATGAGAAATACAGGAGAGTTAGAAATTAGTTCAAAAAATCCCCAGATAGCATCCACTGAGTTTTCGCTAACAGCAACAATCTTACACAAACACAAGGCACTTATCGACACCAAGGAATTGACATCAGCACAATAGTGTTGACTGAACTATTAATATAAATTTTACTTGGATTTTATCAGCATTTCCAAAAACATCCTTATCCTGTTCCAAGACCCAACCCAGGGTCTCACATTACAGAGATAACGCCCCGGCCACAAACCCTGCTTTTGGGCGTCCCAGCTTGGTGGCGGCAGCACCACGCAGCCACACATGGAGATGCATTCTCCCTTGAGCCAGTTGTCATCTCTCAATTTCCTAAACAACTTTCTTTTCTTGGCGAGGTTGACATCTGGACACTGGTGTGAGGAATAGTTTCCCCAGATAATAATATCCTTTACATCATTAGCTGTCAGACCAAGTTCAAGAGCAATTTGAACTTTAGCTTGGTTGTGATCTAAACTAGTCAAGCAGCTGAAGCTCTTCTTGGGGTCTAGTGGGGGCTGCCCTGACGGGAATTGGCAGTTGGTGTTGGCTGGGATATGAACATCCCATGGCTGCACCCTGGTGTTTGAGGATTCTCACATTTGCTTTCTGTAAATCTTTCTTTTCTGTGGCTTCCTTTCTTGGCATGGTGCCCGTGAGAATGACATATCCAGATCTTTGAAGGAAACTTCCTTTTTTGTTGTTGATATATCTTTTAGGAGGGAAAGAGAACAGTGTTGCAGTTCCAGCACGATACCATCCAGGAAACCCATCACAAGGGTAATATCCAGTGGTGCAAGAATTATAGGCTGGTCCTTCCAAAGACAGACCCATTTCCAGTACAGCATGGTTGCGATTATGCAATTTGACAAGCTGCTCTACTCACAGGCTCTTACTGGCTGAGACGTGAGATGTGAACTGCACAGACAATTTCAGCACCTGCAAAATGTGTTGTACCTGTAATCAACATGTATTGATAGATCTTAATCCTCCCAGATTTCTTGAAGTATAACTGATAAAAATTGTACCCGTTTAAGGTGTACAATGAGATGCTTTGATAAACATTGTGAATAGTTAACCGCAATTAACATAATTGTTTGCTTCACCTCCCACAGTTATTAATTTTCTGTGTGTGGTTAGGACACTTAAGATCCCCTGTGGTAACTGTGTTATGTATTAGATCTCCAGGACTTATGCGTCCTGCTTAACTGAAACTCGTGTGCCCATTGACCAGAGTTCTCTTCAGTACTCACCCCACAGCCTGGCGACCACAGCCTAGCGACACACGTGCTATCTGGTTTTGCCTTCGACGTTTTTAGCCATGTATCAGTGAGATCATACAGTATTTTTTTGTGTGTTCATCTTAGTACAAGTACTCTAATATCCTTCAAGTGATAGAAATGATCTAAGTGTTCATGAACAGATGAATAGAAAATATTATATTTGTGTGTATGTATACATACATACATATATGCACACATATACATAGAATGAAATATTCAGCCCTAAAAAAGAATAAAATCTGCCACTTATGACAACACAATCGCACTGATAGACCTTAATAGCAACATTTCCAGTGAAAAGCTAGAGAAAATCTAGAAAAGCTACATCAAAGAATCCAGTAGACTTGGATCGAGTATTTTAATGGTAGATGTTAGCAGTTAGCTGGTATCCTGACCCCAGGTCCCCTACTCTTCTCATTGCTAGTAATCCTCAATTCTATGTGATTATCAAAAGCAGTTTTTATATTTCTGAGAGTGGATATCAGACCCAGCATTTAAGAAACCTTCCCTGGCCACTCTGATGCACATGGCCTGGTGCCGGTTCACACATAGGTTTACAGCCCCTGCTCTGCATTTATCCAGCTGATTGGTCAATGCTCAATAAATGTTTTCAAAATTTTATTTTTTTTTTTATTGAGTCACATACACATAGATCATGAATACATTTATGCATATGTGGGGTACAATGTGTTGATTTTTCTTTTATACAATCTGATATGGTTACATCAAACCAATCAACATAGCTTTCACCTCATTTACTTGATTATTGTGTTAAGACATTTATGTACTACACTTGACAAATTGGACTTGGACCCTTGCAATCCGCTCCATAGGTGTGGTCCTGCCTTTTACCCTCTATCGAAGCTCTCCCCTGCTCTCCCTTCCCACTGGGAATTCTCTCCTTCATCCTGGGCTATAGTTGTGATCTATCTTTCATAACAAAGTGTGAGTAAATATAAGTAGGTTTCACAAGAGGTACTGAGTACATTGGATACTTTTTCCTCTATTCTTGAGATACTTTACTCAGGAGAATATTTTTCAGATCCCTCCATGTAAACATAAAAGAGGTGAAGGCTCTATCTTTTTTTAAGGCTGCATAGTATTCTATGGTGTACATATACCACAATTTATTAATCCATTCATAGATTAATGGGCACTTGAGTTTTTTCCATGACCATGACTTGGCTATTACGAATTGAGCTGCAATGAATAATCTGGTGCAAATATCTTTTTTGCAAAGTGATTTTTGATCTTTTGGACATACTCCTAGTAGAGGAATTGCAGGATCCAATAGCAGATCAATTTTTAGATCCATGAGTGTTCTCCAAACTTCTTTCCAAAAGGAACGTATTAGTTTACATTCCCACCAGCAGTGGAGAAGTGTTCCCTTTTCTCCACATCCACGTCAACAACTGTAGTTTTGGGATTTTGTTGTGTGGGCTACTCTTACTGGAATTAGATGGTATCTTAAAGTGCTTTTGATTTGCATTTCTCTCATGATTAAAGATGACAAGCATTTTTTCATTTGTCTGGGTACCATTCTCCTGTCTTCAGAGACGCTTCTGTTCAGGTCTCTTGCCCATAGTGAAATGGGATCACTTGCTCTTTTCTTACTAATAAGTTTGAGTTCTCTGTGGATTCTGGTTATCAAATCTTTGTTGGAAACATAACCTGCAAATATCCCCTCTCATTCTGAGGGTAGCCTACTTGCTTTACTTACTGTGTGTTCTTGGCAGTGCAGAAACTTTTTATTTGATCAGATCCCAGTAATGTATTTTTGGTATTGCTTCAATTGCGCTGGGGGTCCTCCTTATAAAGTTTTCTTCCAGGCCAATTTCTTTAAGTATTTCCCCTGCACACTCTCCAAGAATCTTTATGGTTTCATCTAGTAAGAGTCAATTTTTGTTAGAGGTGAAAGATGTGGGTCCAGTTTCAGTCTTCTACAAGTCACCAGCCAATTCACCCAGCACCATTTGTTAAATAGGGAGTCTTTCCCCCAATTTATGTTTTTGATGGGCTTATCAAAGATCAAATGACAATAAGAGTCTGGATTGATCTCTTACTTCTCAATTCTGTTCCATACATCTACCTCTGTATTTTTGTGCCAATACCATGCTGTTTTGATCACAATAGATTTATAGTATAGTCTGAAGTCTGGTAGCATGATTCCACCTGATTTGTTTTTATTTCTCAGTAATGTCTTGGCTATTCAAGTACTAGTTTTAAAATGAAGTACTAGTTTTTCCAGATATTTAAAGTATGACAGAGGTGCTTTAATGGGGATTGCATTACATTTGTATATTGCTTTGGGTAGTATGGACATTTTAACAATGTTGATTCTTTGCAGCCATGAGCATGGTATGTTTTTCCAGTTGTTGACATCTTCAGCTATTTCTTTTCTCAATGTTTCATAGTTCTCTTTATAGAGATCTTTCATGTCCTTTGTAGGTACACTCCCAGATATTTCATTTTCTTTGGCACCACTGTAAAGGAAATAGAGTCCATGACTGTTTTTTCAGCTTGACTATTATTGATATATATGAATGCTACTGATTTGTGAGTATTGATTTTGTAGCCTGAGAAGCAGCTGTAGTCCTTGATCACTTCTAGGAGTTTTGTGGTTGAGTTCCTAGGGTTTTCCAGTTATACGATCATATCATCTACAAAAAGTGAAAGTTTGATCTCCTCTGACCCTATATGGATACCCTTGATTGCCTTCTCTTGCTTAATTACAATGGCTAAGATTTCCATTACAATGTTAAATAGCAGTGGAGATAGTGGGCAACCTTGCCTGGTTCCTAATCTAAGTGGAAATGTTTTCAATTTCCTCATTTTCAAAATTTTAAAAAGAGGGTGGCACCTGTGGCTAAAAGGAGTAGGGCTCCGGCCTCATATGCTGGAGGTGGTGGGTTCAAATCCAGTCCCTGGCCAAAAACAGCAAAAAAAAAAAAATTATTTTAAGAGAAAATATGGTTAATACTATTCTAAATGGCAAGAGAAAGACCCCCATCTCTACTAAAAATAGAAACAACTAGCTGGCATTGTGTTGGGTGCCTATAGTACCAGCTACTCAGGAGGCTGAGGCAAGAGGATTGCTTAAGACCAAGAGTTTGGGGTTGCTGTGAGCTGTGATGCCAAGGCACTATACCCAGAGTGACAGAGTAAGACTCTTGTCTCAAAAATTAAAAAAAAAATGTTTTTCTCTGGGGTATTTTACTTATGCATAAACTAAGCAATGATGCTTTGCTTTCAATTTTATTGCCCAGATGAAGAAAGAGTTCCTGAATTCACAGGTAATCAAAAATAAGTAAATATGTTTCTATTGAGTGGTACATGCTAAAATGCATAATGAGTAAAAAGGAAAAGATTATCTTAAGAAAAAAAATATCTAATAAGTAAACACATAAAGCAAAAAAAAAATACTATTCTAAATGATATGTTCATCTTTTATTCATGTACCAAAATCTTTTTAAAAGAAACATTATTTTTTTACTTATTGATTTGAGTTCTTTGCAAATTCTGGATATTATTCCTTTATCAGATATTCAGATTGAGAATATTTTCTCCCATGCTATAGGTGTTCTATTTGCCTGCTTGATTATTTCCTTAACTATGTAGAAGCTTTTAAATTTAATAATGTCCCATTTATTTAGTTTCATTGCTGTTGTAATTGCCATTGGGATCTTTTTCATAAATTCCCACTTCTGAGTACATATGCAAATGAAAAGAAGTCTTTTTATTAAGAAGATACCTGTACTCCAATGTTTACTGGAACACAGTTCACAGTAGCAAAGATGTGGACTCAGCCCAAGTGCCCATCAATTCATGAGTGGATTGACAAATGTGGTATATGTATTCTGTGGAGTACTACTCAGCCAGAAAAAAGGATGAGTAATGCCATTGGCAGCAATTTGTGAGGAATTTGAGACCATTATTCTAAATGAAGTATCTCAAGAATGGAAAAACAAACACCAAATATACTTTCCAGTAGACTGGACCTGACAGATGGGCACACAGGTGCCCAGAGGGGAGAAAAAGTCATAGGAAATCAAGCAGCAGTGGGGGAGGGAGGATCTAAAATCCACCCAACAGGTCCAGGGAACACCACGCGAATGATGGGCACACTTAACAGCCCTCACATATGAAAAATACTTGTTCCCTCCTAATATTTTGAAATTAACAAAAAAGAAAGGAGAAAATAACATATTGATGTCAGAGTTCTAATAACCAGAAGCCAGACTTGTTCACTAACTAGTTATTTGTTCTTGGGCAAATCATTCAAATTTTCTTGGCCCAAATTTTCCCATTTGTAAAATATAGAGTTTAAAAAAAATTATAGAGCCAATTAATCTCCAATACTTCATTATCTTAATTCTATAAGTCGCCTTTACTCATAAAATTAGAGACTTTTTCAGTTTACAAAGAAGAAGTATCTGAACAGAAGTACACTTATATGTGTATGAAGAAATGTAGTTCATTAGATCCAGGTCAGAGGGAAAAGAAGTTTCTTGTGTCCTGAGGCCAGGTTATCTTTGAGCATAAATAATTTAATATTTGTATCTATTACTTAGTTAAATTATAGATGTAAGATGCCATGCTCGTCAAATTTGTTAAGACACAAAATTAAATATACTACATGAATATCTGATAAACTTCTGATATCTTCATGTACAGTCATATATATATATATATATATATATAAATATACTTATATTGGGATGGGCATAATCATAGACTACCAGAACATTATCAAATTTTTAGTGCCTTTGCAAGTTGTAGGAAAGGCAGTCAATGTAAAGTAAGAACACAGTCATGACACCGGACGTGGACTTGGAGAAGCAGGCTGCTGTTTTCAAGGTCCCCTTCTGCATTCAACCTGGTGACGGAACAAGTTGCTCCACATCTTGGGCCTCAGTTTCACCAACTAAGACATTAAGACAATATTAGTGTCCATTTAATATTTACTAAAATTTAATATACCAAATTTAGTAAGAAGAGCACCTTGTACATTTTAAGTTTTTGTATCATCAGGATGTCCCTGCCTTTTACCTGGGGACCTCATTAGCTCGCATGGTCTCTGCAGCTGCCTATCTGTGCTGAACGGTGACCTCCCTGCCCAACAGTCTGGGACAGACCTCTAGAGCCGCACACAGACTCTGAACCTGTGAGATTCCCTGGGCTTCAGTGCCTTCCATATGAAACAGGTGCATGAATCCCCATTATTAATTAGGTAATAGATGCCACACCCAGAATGCCTGTCATCACAGCTCAGGAACCTGTTTTATTACCCTGCTGGTGTGGTGAAAGTTTAGACAAATGCCCTCAGGTTCCCCTGGAGTTCATTAACAAAATGCCAAGACTGTGAGGTAAAACTTACATTCCTACATTAGCTTTTTAACAGCACGGTATGTCTTATGAACTCCATGTGGCTTTTGAGAGAACACGGACCTCCGTCGTAACTTTGATTTTCATCTTAAACAAAAAGCAGCAGGATGTGCAATTTTGTTGGGTGATGCCAAGTTGATTTACAAAGTTTTTCGTTTAGTACGTGAAGAGTCTGTTATGCAGTTGTACTTACATTGTCTGAGTAAAAGGAGCAGTTATGGTCTCATCATTAACTTTGTATACTCGCTCATTTGATAAATAAATCAAGACCTTGTTTGGGAAAGCTCAGCTACTGTGCGTTAGTGAGCTAACGGCTTCTTTCTCATCCTTAGGACCCCCCAAGAGCAGCTCCTGCACACGCTGCCCGACACATTCATACGTCCGTGTGAGACCACTAGTGAGAAACAGATTCCTCTAAGTGACAGTGAGGAGGACAGTGACGGTCAGTTTGGACGTGATTAGACATTTTAAAAATTTATTATTTCAAATTACGTACACTAAGCATTAACCAGCATCTACTTTTTCCCCTTTAAGGTATCTTTCTTGATTGCATTATGTAATCCTTTGCCGCTGGTTCCAAATCGTGCGTGCTCACTTCCCGATCTCTAGAAACACTTTACAAATTGGATGCTAAGAGACGTGTATTTCACTCCACCTGTATCTACCCCCCGTGCCGATGCACAGAACACCGCCCTTTTATTCTGGTTATATTATTTGAAGGAAATTGTCAAGAAAGATGTGATAATATCATTTTTAAATCTTATCTCCTAGTTGAAGAAATCAAAGCACAACGGCTGAATCTTTTTCTGCCAGTTGAAAACTTAAACACAGAGAGACCTGAACCATCTCTGAAGATAGTGGAGCTGGATGATGTGAGTGTGTAGCGACCGTTCATGCCCCATATCACACACCTGCGTGCCATTTCCGGGAGGACGTCTTTCATCACTAGCAGAGTTTAGCAGCAGGTCTCAACCTGTGGGTTGCGACCCCTTTGGGGTTGAATGACCGTTTCGCAGGGGTTACCTAAGACCATCCTGCATATCAGATAATTACATTATGATCCCTCACAGTACCAAAATTACAGTTATGAAGTAGCAGTGAAAATAATTTTATGTTCGGGGGTCACCACAACATGAGGAACTGTATCAAAGGGTCACGGCATTAGGAAGGTTGAGAATCACTGGTTTAGCAGGAAATGTACCAGTGCTTGAATTTAAATATGGTGATGAGAATAAAACAGTATATATATATATATTTTTAGAGGATAAATTTGTGAGCACTTTGGCATTGTCTTCTTTTTTGAAGCGTGCAGTGTGGGGATCACTATTTTAAGTTTTAGAAATGTAATTTGTCAGCTGAGTTATTTATGTCCTGAGGATTTTTAGCAAAGATCAATCTCATTATATGACATCTATTTAATAACAGTTAAACGAAAACTTAGTTTCTTGAATGCCATTTAATATTTTCTGTGTAAAGGAAGAAATAGTATTTAAGATTTAAGAGGTTTGAGATAATGAGAACTTGAACACAAACCTCTAGAAAACACAGACAAAATCAGGGAGGGCCATCGCCACTCAGAGCTGACGCTCCAGGCCAGAGTTTCAGGACGTGACAGACTTGGGGCCAGAGTTTCAGGACGTGACAGAGTTGGGGCATTTCTGATTTTCTGGGCATCTGGGAGCCTCGGGAACCTTTCATCCTTGGTGTTTCTCTTACTGCAATTATCACAGAAAAATCAAGAATAGAGAAAATGTCTCTTTAAACACACCTTTCTTCTTTAGATTGATAGAATTATATAGCTTCTGCTTTTTTTTTCCTTTTGCCTAGCAACTTTTATTCCTCTTCTGGATAAATTTGAGAAATTGAACAAATAACACACAGTCACACACACACACACAATCACACTGTGTTAATTAAATGGTTGATAGGAGGAAGAGTAAACTTATGCTGTGCCAGTCAGACAACTATGAAGCTCCGTAGTCACTAAACCGCTTCGCACTTAGCACGTACCCTGTTAAATCAAAGTGACTGTTGGCCCCATGTGTGGTAATAGTGACAAAGTGGCTGACACAACCATCACCTGAGTTTGTTTGGTTTTCTTGGAACTCGTGTGCTATAACATATACCTAGAGCTCTCATGACATCATTTGTGGGAGGCAGGCACTCTAAATGTCACCTATAAATTTCTTGGTTAATGTATAATACATTTATGGAACATACTAACGTTGTGTAACATGCATTTAATAAGACGTATGAAGAGGAATTTGAAGATCCTGGGAACACTGCACCTTACAAAGTTGAATTGGCTGAGGCAAAACATCAACAAAGGTAAGAGCTTTCTTATTTACTTTGTATGCTTATTAAAAACCCAAGTCAGAAAAATACCAACTATCTTTTCAAATGGGAAATTCACTGCGTAAAAAACATGTAACTTTAATAACGTTAGGGCATATATTTACATTTGTGTGTGAACAAAATTGAACAAAATTTAGCAATTAGAAAATTGTCTATTATGATATGTTTGTACTCCCACTAACATTTGGATCATAATGAATTTAGGAATTATTTTAAAATGTTTGGCCAAGCCCGATATGTTTCCCAGGAGCGTTCTGATTTTCTCCAAAGAGATTCTGGATGCTTCTTACTTTAGTTTGCTATAAACCCTAAATGAAAAAGTTTTATACATAAGAGATTGAGATCCTGAAAGAGCTCCTGTAGCGTAGACTGGTTCCCATTTTTTGACGCGTGATAAAGAAATGAAGTACAATGTTTGGCTTTGTAATTGTGTTATAGAATTTCGTCATTTTCTTTTCTTTTTTTTTTTTTTTAAAATGGTTTATTTTTTAGGACAGTTATAGGTTCAAAATAGAGCAGGAAGTACAGAGTTCTGATATACCTACCCTCTCCCTTCACACATCTTCCCCACTATCAACATCCAGCAACAGAATGGTGCATTTGTTTGACCATTA